>ML303966.1:0-85571 GCA_005239505.1 Nicotiana paniculata
CTTTACCGAAATAGGCACCCTGGCATTAGGGGTCTAACGCCTGGCTAACGCCAGGCACCCCCTAGCGTTTGGGGTCTAACGCCTGGCTAACGCCAGGCACCCCCTGGCGTTTGGGGTCTAATGCCTGGCTAACGTCAGGCTTGTCCCGGATCGCTCCTTTTCGACTCTTGCACGTATTTTCCGATGTTTATGCTCTCATTTAGCTCGGCTTCCATTTCCAACTCACCTNATGCACGGTATATAATGCTTAAAATCATGAATTCTAGCCACGCATCAGTACACCAACTGAGTAGTAATGAAAATAAATCAAGTCTAAAAAGTAAGAAACACATAACATCAAATGATCAGTTCACCATAAGCACATCCTTTCTTTCCAACAATATATATATATATGAAATAATCATGCTTTAAAACCCAACTTCAGTAAAATCCTTTGAAAAATGTGTTTTTCCAACAATTTCAGAAATAAAATACCCGAAGAGTTTAGTGTAAAATGAACTAAATCATAATAGCCCCTCGAGCCAAAATATTAATCATAAATGTCCCCTTGGGCAAAACATCACTCAGAAATCAATCACTCAGCATACCTCACAATCACTCAGTATCAGCCCCTCGGGCAACCTCACTGTCACTCATGCCTCCCAATCACTCGTCACTCGGCACTAGGCACTCGGAACTCGCACTCAGTAGGTACCTGCGCTATTTAGGGGTGTGTACAGACTCCGGAGGGGCTCCTTCAGCCCAAGCGCTAAAAATCAAGCCACCTCGTGGCATCTCATATACTCACAATCAGGCCCTCGGCCTCACTCAGTCATAAACACTCAATAAGCCCCTTTCGGGTTATCAGTAAAACGGGGTACTCGACCCAAAATATCATTTTATAACTCAAATAGTGTTAATAATGCTGAGTTTCAAAAACAGTTAAGCATAATATGACTTAATGTAAATCATAAGTCAACACAGTGAGGAAATAGCAGTAAAAAACCCCCCCAAAAGGTCTAAACAAGTCGGCGCAAGGCCCCAATCATTGCATATGTCCCAAATATAGCAATAGTTTTAGAACACAATTTAACATATGATTTAGAGTAAACTACGCAACTCAATAGTTGCCGCGGAAAGGACCAAGTCCGAATCCAAATCAGTGCACACGACACATTCGCCATCCGGCATGTGCGCCACTCCAAAACTAGTGAGAAATACGAAGTCCGGGGTTTCATACCCTCAGGACAAGATTTATAGTCATTACTTACCTCAACCCAGCCCAAATACTAATCCGCAATTCTCTTGCCTCTCGAATCGGCTCCCGATTGCTCCGAATCTAACAAAAACTAGATTAACATCATAAATATACGCTAAAGGAACAAGGCCCAATCGAACACTATCAATTTTTAACCAAAATTGCAAAAATTGGCCAAACCCGAGCCCCAGGCTCACGTCTCAGAATTAGATAAAAATCGCATCATGAGAATCCTTATTCCTTCTTGAGTCTACACATATAAAATGCATCAAAATCTTAGCACAATTGACCCCTAAATTCCTTAATTATAAGACTCAATTTCCCAAGCCCTAAACCCCCAATTTATGCCATTAAATCCACTAATTCCAAGACTAATCTGTCACATAATAACATAGAATCGAGTTTTTAGTCCGAGAAACTTACCTCCACCGAAGACCCTCGAAATCCTACTCCAAATTGCTCTCAAAATGACTCAACCTGCATGCAAAAGTGATGAGAAATACCAAAAATTAGTGTAGGCAAGTATTTATACTCCCTGCCAAGTGAAACTGCACCTGCGGGCCTTGCTTCGCACCTGCGGACCCGCACCTACAGTCCCAGGTGCGCACCTGCGGAATTCCACTAAAAGCCCAAATCTCGCACCTGCGGTGAGTCACGGGCCATGCCTCGTACCTGCGACTTCCTCCAGCCTGACCCCTTTTCCCACCTGCGCAAGCCCAAAAACACAAATAAGTCCCATAACCTTATTCAACTGTAGTGTCCAAAATGACACTACAAACCTGCTCCAACTTCCAGAATTCCATTCCAACCTTGATAACCTATTTTCCACTGCCGACCGGAAATCACCAAAAATTAACTTTCGCCAATTCAAGCGTAATTCTACATCGGACATCAAATCTTCATTTGGATTACACTCCTAAGTCCCAAATCACCTAAAGAAGCTACCAGAGCCATAAAGTCTACATTCCGAGGTTGTTTACCAATAAGTCAACTCACAGTTAACTTTTCCAACTATTAAACCAATTTAAGAGACTAAGTGTCTTAGTTCTCACCATGACCATTCTGAACCCGAACCAACCGACCCAACACAACATAAATACGCTAAGCAACATATGAAAAAGAAGAAATTGGGGAAACGGGGCTAATCCCACGGAACGACCGTCCGGGTCGTTACATCCTCCCCCTCTTAAAAAACATTCTTCCTCAAACGGGTCTACAAATATACCTTGAGTCTCAAATAAGGGCGAATATCTGCTCCGCATCTCCCGCTCGGTCTCCCAGGTGGCATCCTTCACCGGCTGTCCTCTCCACTGAACCTTCACTGAAGTTATATCCTTATACCTCAGCTTTCTAACCAGACGACCAAAAATAGCCACTAGCTCTACCTCATATGACATATCACCATCGAGTTGAACCGTTTTGAAGTCCAAAACATGAGACGGGTCACCAACATACTTCCAGAGCATCGAAACATGGAACACCAGATGAATACTCGATAAGATGGGAAGCAGGGCAAGTCTATAATCCACCTCCCCAATCCTCTAAAGCACCTCAAATTGCCCAATGAAGTGGGGACTCAGCTTTCCCCTCTTCCCGAACCTCATAACACCCTTCATGGGTGACACCTTCAGCAGTACCTTTTCCCGAACCGTGAAAGTCACATCTCGGACCTTCCGATCCGCATAATTCTTCTTACTAGACTACGCCGTGCGAATTCGCTCCTTAATCAACTTCCCCTTACCCAACGCATCCTGAACCAAGCCTGTGCACAACAGCCTAGCCTTACCCGGCTCAAACCAACCGGAGATCTGCACCTCCTACCATATAAAGCCTCATACGGAGCCATCTGGATACTCGACTGATAACTATTATTATATGAAAACTCCGTGAGTGGAAGAAACTGGTCCCATGAACCCCCGAAATCAATGACACACGCACGCAACATGTCCTCTAGAATCTGAATAGTATGCTCCGACTACCCGTCGATCTGAGGATGAAACATTGTGCTCAACTCAATCTGAGTACCTAACTCCCTCTGAGCTCCTCCACAACTGAGATGTGAACTGAGTACCTCTGTCGGAGATGATAGAAACTGGAACCCCATGCAATCGGACAATCTCCATGATATAAACCTCAACTAACCGCTCCGAAGAATAAGTAGTACCAACGAGAATGAAGTGCGCGGACTTAGTCAGCCGATCCACAATAACCCATATAGTATCAAACCTCCTCGAAGTCCGTGGAAGCCCAACTACGAAGTCCATGGTGATCCGCTCCCACTTCCACTCCGGAATATCTAATCTCTGAAGCAATCCACCCGGTATCTGGTGCTCATACTTGACCTGCTGACAATCGAGCCACGAACTCAACAATATCCCTCTTCATCCGCCTCCACCAATAATGATGTCTCAGATCCTGATACATCTTTGCAGCACCTAGATGGATGGAATACCGCGAACTATGGGCCTCAACTAGAATCAAATCTCGAAGCCCATCCACATTAGGCACACAAATCTGGCCCTGCATCCTCATGACCCCATCATCACCAATAACCACATCCCTGGCATGACCGCGACGGACCCAAACCTAGAGAACGAGCAAGTCTAGATCATCATACTGGTGTGCTCTAATCTGATCAGAAAGAGAAGACCTGGAGGCTACACACACCAATACCTGCGGGGGCTCTGGTAGATCCAATCTCACCAACTGACTCGCTAAAGCCTGAACATCTAGTGTTAAAGGTCGCTCTGCTACTGGAAGGTAGGCTAGTCTCCCCAAACTCTCTGTTCTATGACTCAGGGTATCGGCCACTACATTGGCCTTCCCCGAATGATATAGAATGGTGAGGTCATAATCCTTGAGAATCTCCAACCATCTCCTCTGACTCAAATTCAGATCCTTCTGCTTAAGCAGATGCTGAAAACTACGGTGATCAGTGAAAATCTCACAATGCACTCCATACAAATAATGACGCCAAATCTTCAAGGCGTGGACAATAGTTGCTAGATCAAGATCGTGCACTAGATAATTCTTCTCGTGTACCTTTAACTATTTAGATGCGTAGGCAATCACCCTACTGTCCTGCATCAAAACCGCTCCAATGCCGACTCTCGAGGCGTCACAGTAAACTATATAAGAACCTTAACCCGTAGGCAAAATCAACACCGGACCTGTAATCAAAGCTGACTTGAGCTTCTGAAAGCTCTCCTCACACTCCTCAGTCAACCTAAACTGAGCACTCTTCTGGGTCAGCCTGGTCATAGGTACTGCAATAGATGAAAATCCCTCTACAAAACGACGACAGTACTCTGCCAAACCAAGGATACTACGAATCTCGGTAGCTGATGACGGTCTAGGCCAGCTCTGCACCGCCTATATCTTCTTTAGATCAACTTGAATACCCTCATTGGACACCAAGTGCCCCAAGAACGCTACTGAATCAAGCCAAGACTCACACTTGTAAAAATTTTCATACAACTTCTTCTCCGTCAATGTTTGAAGCACAACTCTCAAATGATGCTCATGATCCTCCCGAGATCGGGAATACACCAATATATCATCAATAAACACGATAATGAAGGAGTCAAAATAAGGTCGGAACACACTGTGCATCAAGTGCTTAAAGGTTGTTGGGGCATTGGTCAGCCCGAATGACATAACCAAAAACTCATAATGACCATACCTAGTCCTGAAGGCAGTCTTCTGGATGTTGGACCCCCGAATCTTCAACTGAAGATAGCAAGAACGTAAGTCAACCTTGGGAAATACCCTGGCACCCTGCAACTGATCAAACAAGTCATCTATACGAGGTAAGTGATACCGGTTCTTCACCGTAACCTTGTTCAACTGCCGATAATCAATACGCATACGCATAGAACCATCATTTTTCTTCACGAACAACACAGGAGCACCCCAAGGTGACAGACTAGGCCTAATGAACCCCTTATCTAGGAGTTCCTGAAGTTTCTCCTTTAATTCCTTCAACTCCGCTGGTTCCATACGATAAGGTGGAATAGAGATAGGCTGAGTGCCTGGCACCAGGTCAATACCAAAGTCAATGTCCCTGTCAGGAGGCATGCTTGGCAGGTCTGCAGGAAACACGTCCAGAAAGTCATGGACCACAGGAACCGAATCAATAGCGGGAGCCTCACCAGTGACATCCCTCACAAAAGCCAAATATGATAAACACCCATTTTCAATCATACACTATGCCTTCAGGTAAGAAATCACCCTGCTAGGTACATACTCAGAAGAACCTCTCCACTCAACCCTCGGAAATCCTGACATAACTAAGGTCACGGTCTTAGCGTGACAATAAAGAACATCATGGCACGGAGATAGCCAATATATGCCCAATATCACGTCAAAATCAACCATGCTAAGTAACAATAGGTTTACTCAGGTCTCCAGACCCCTAATAGATATCACACGTGACTGATGCACACGGTCCACAACAATAATATCGCGCACCGAAGGCGACACATGAACCGATGTAACTAGAGACTCATGGGACATATCCAGATAAGGGGAAAAGTATGAAGGAACATAGAAATATGTAGAACCAGGGTCAAATAAAGCCAAAGCATCTCGGCGACAGACTGAGACAATACCCGTGATCACTACATCGGAGACCATAGCATCTGGCCTGGCTAGAAGTGCATAGATACGAGCCTAGACCCCACCTGTACGACCTCCCCTTCTCGGGTGGCCCCTGGCAGTCTGGGCCCCACCCCTAGCAGTCTAGGCGGGTGGTAAAGTAATTGTAGCTGAAATTGAGGGTTGGCCCCTCTGCTAAGAAGAACCACCAGAACGACGGGGACACTGCCTCCACATGTGTCCACTCAAACCAACTCCCTAGAGCTGCAGATCGGGACTGATAGAAACCCCTAGCACCAGAATGGCCACTAGAAGAATCATGAATAGAGGAACTCTGAACTGGTGGTGCTTGAGCTGCGCTCTGGGCTGGAAGGGCACTGAATGAAGAACGGCCTGACTGAGAACTGTGGGGACAATGTCTCAAAGATGCACCACTATAGGCTGGGCGGACTGAATGAGGAGTCCTGAATGAACGGCCTCTACCATGCTGAAACTCCCCCTAGAAGGAGAACTACTAGAACAACCCGATCCACAAGGCCTCTTGGTCTCCCTCTCCTCCCGCTCTTGGCGGTAAACCAACTGAATATCTCGAGCAATATCAACACCCTGCTCGAAGGTAGCACCTGATACCCACTCCCGAGTCATAAAAAAGCGGAGCTGATAAGTGAGGCCATCCATGAACCTCTTAATCCTCTCCCTATCGGCAGGAACTAACTCGGTGGCATGACGAGCCAACTCTGAAAATTGCATCTCATACTGCATCACTGATAGCTCCCCTTGAAGTAATTGCTCAAACTACCTGTGTTGCTCCTCCTTGTGAGACTGGGGAACATACTTCTCCAAGAAGATAGTGGAGAACTGTTGCCAGGTGAGGGGTGTTGAACCAACTGGCCTACGCCTCTCAAAGGAATCCCACCAAGTAAAAGGAGCCCTCGAAAATGGAAAAGTAGCAAACGAGACCCCACTAGTCTCCAGAATCCCAGCGGTACGAAGAATCCTCTTACACTTATCCAGAAAACCCTGGGCATCATCGCCATCAACACCACTGAATGTCGGAGGCTGAAGCCTACTGAATCTCTCCAGCCTACGCTGCTCATCATCTCGCATAGCTGGAACCACGAAGTCCTGAACTGGAGCAACCGGGGCTGGAACTGCACCCGGTGTCTGAAGGCCCTGAGTAACCTGCTCAAGTGTCCGGGTAGCTGGAGTCTGACTGCCTCCCGCGGCCTGAGAAGTACCAGCAGTAGAAGACGCAGCAACTGCCTAAGCAAGGGTTGTACATACAGAATACTAAATAAAGTTTACACTTACACCCCTATGAGTTATATTCATAACTAAACGTATTGAATATTATTATTAAAGAAAAATTATAAACAAATTTTTTTATGTACTTATTTCATAAAATTTAAAAAGATCTAGGATAAATATTTTGTTGACACACTGTGTTCATGCCTTTTATTTAAAAAGATAATAAATATTTTTTAAAAATATATTCTTTGAAGTTTGAACTCTTAAATAGAAAATTAACGAATATTATGTAATAAGATAAAATAGAAATTTTACGTATTTGAAACGTATTTTTATCTTTTGAAACAATTATATGTCGGAGCATCCTCTGGCACTTATCCAGAAAACCTTGGGCATCCTCGCCCTCAGCACCATTGAATGTCGGAGACTGAAGCCTACTGAATCTCTCCAGCCTACGCTGCTCATCATCTGTCATAGCTTGAACCAGGAAGTCCTGAACTGGAGCAATCGGCTGGGCTGGAACTGCCCCCGGTGTCTGAAGGACTTGAGTAACCTGCTCAAGTGTCCGGGTAGCTGGAGTCTGACTGCCTCTCTCGGCCTGAGAAGTAGCAGCAGTAGAAGACGCAGCAATTGCCTGTGCAAGGGTGGTACATACAGTCAAGATTTGAGTCAAGGTCTCCTGAAGACCCTGAATAACAATAGGCAATGCCGGTGCCTAAGCCTGTCCCACTAGAGTATCTGCGGCTGCTGCACGGGCTGGTCCGGCTGCTGCACGGGCTAGTCCTCTACCTCTACCACAGCCTCGTCCTCTCGCTAGTCTAGCCGGTGGCTGGTCAGCATGATTGGTAGCGCGAGCCCTCACCATCTGTGAGAGAATGAAACAACAGAAGTTTAGATTTCCATAATCAACAAAATGGCATGACATAATTCAAGAAAAATGAGATTGTTCCTAAGGATTTTGTAGCCTCTCGAAGATAAGTACAGACGTCTCTGTACTGATCTGCAAGACTCTACTAAACCTGCTCATGACCGTTGAGTCCTATGTAACCTAGGCTCTGATACCAACTTGTCACGACCCCAAATCCTAAGTCAGCCGTGATGGCGCCTATCATGGAACTAGGCTAGCCAACAGTTACATACTGACATAATATTTCATAATTTCTAAAATCATTCTGATCTTTCACAAAAATTTCTTTCGCTCAAGCAGTGTAAACCAACAAAATGAGCAAAACAGTTTATACACACCCAAAACCTTGAGTCATCCATCATGAGCATCTACAAATAGTACAAAAACACCCTACTTTCAAAATATATCAAGACTCGGAACGAGGAACTAAGTACAAAACAAGAAATAGGAAAAGAGATGTTGTGGACGCTGAACAACTACCTTGAAGTCCCAACTCCGACCCCACACAAAGGAAGGAAACTAGCGCTCGGTACCAGCACCTATATCTGCACAAAGGGGTGCAGGGACTAATGTCAGTACGCCAACTCAATAGTAATGAAAATAAATCAAGTCTAAGCAGTAAGAAACACACAAGATCAAATAATCATTTAACCATAAGCACAACCTTTATTTCCAACAGTGTATATATATATATATGAAAAATGTGTTTTTCCAACAATTTTAGAAATAAAATACCTGAAGAGTTTAGTGTAAAATGAAATAAATCATAAATATCCCCTCGGGCCAAAATATGAATCATAAATCTCCCCTCGGGCAAAACATCACTCAGAAAATAGTCACTCAGCATACCTCACAATCACTCAGTATCAGCCCCTCGGGCAACCTCACTGTCACTCATGCCTCCCAATCACTCGTCACTCAGCACTCGGTACTCGGCACTCGCACTCAGTAGGTACCTGCGCTCACTGGGGGGTGTCTACTAATTTCGGAGGGGCTCCTTTAGCCCAAACGCTAATAATCAAGCCACCTCGTGGCATCTCATATCATCACAATCAGGCCCTCGGCCTCACTCAGTCAGAATTTCTCAATGAGCCCCTCGGGCTATAAGTAAAACGGGGTACTCGACCCAAAAGATCATTTTATAACTCAAGTAGTGTAAATAAGGCTGAGTTTCGAAAACAGTTAAGCATAATATGACTGAGTGTAAATCATAAGTCAAAACAAAGAGGAAATACCAATAAAAAGCCCCCAAGGGGTCTAAACAAGTCGGCGCAAGTCCCCAAACATGGCTTACAACCCAAATATATCAATAGTTTTAGAACACAATTTAACATATGATTTAGAGTAAAATACGTAACTCAATAGTTCCCGCGGAAAGGACCATGGCCAAAACCAAATCAGTGCACGCTACACACTCGCCATCCGACATGTGTGCCACTCTAAAACTAGTGAGGAAATATGAAATCCGGGGTTTCATACCCTCAGGACAAGATTTATAGTCATTACTTACCTCAACCCGGCCCAAATACTAATCCGCGATGCTCTTTCCTCTCGAATCGGCTCCCGATTGCTCCGAACCTAGCCAAAACCAGATTAACAATATCAATATACACTAAAGAAACAAGGACCAATCAAATACTATCAATTTTTAACCAAATACCCTCAGGACAAGATTTATAGTCATTACTTACCTCAACCCGGCCCAAATACTAATCCCGAATACAAGATTTATAGTCATTACTTTCCTCTCGAATCGGCTCCCGATTGCTCCGAACCTAGCCAAAACCAGATTAACAATATCAATATACACTAAAGAAACAAGGACCAATCAAATACTATCAATTTTTAATCAAATACCCTCAGGACAAGATTTATAGTCATTACTTACCTCAACCCGGCCCAAATACTAATCCGCGATGCTCTTTCCTCTCGAATCGGCTCCCGATTGCTCCGAACCTAGCCAAAACCAGATTAACAATATCAATATACACTAAAGAAACAAGGACCAATCAAATACTATCAATTTTTAACCAAAATTCCTGAAATTGGCCAAACCCGAGCCTCGGGCCCGCGTCTCGGAATTGGATAAAAATCACATCACGAGAATCCTTATCCCTTCCCGAGTCTACACATATAAAATGCATCAATATCCGACCACGAGTGATCCCTAAATTCCTTAATTATAAGACTCAATTTCCCAAGCGCTAAACCCCCAATTTATGCCATTAAATCCACTAATTCCAAGCCTAGTCTGTCACATAATAACCTAGAATCGAGTTTTTAGTCCGAGAAACTTAAGCATAATATGACTCAACCCGCATCCAAAAGTGATGAGAAATGCCAAAAATTCGCGGAGGCAAGTATTTATACTTCTTGGCTAGTGAAACCGGACCCGCAGCCCTTGCTTCACACCTGCAGACCCGCACCTACGGTCCTAGGTGCGCCCTACAGAATTCCACTAAAAGCCCAAATCTCGCACCTACGGTGACTCACCCGCACCTGCGGCTTCGCAGGTGTGGCCGATGCCTCGCACCTGCGACTTCCTCCAGCCTGACCCCTTTTCGCACCTGCGCAAGACACCCTCCCCCCCGGTAGAGTCGCAGGTGCGGCTACCCTTCCGCAGGTGCGGCCAGACCAGATGCCTGGCACCAGTAGTTTCTTCAGCTGCATTTTCCAACTTCAATCCCTCCAACGATCATCCAAAATCATCCCGAGCACCTCGGGACCCTAACCAAAAATACAAATAAGTCCCATAACCTTATTTAAACTTAGTTGAACCTTCAAAACACCCAAAAAAATGCCAAAACACCTAAATCACATAGGATATAAGCTTATGAACTTTGAGATTTCAAAATTTCACCAATGATGCCAAAACCAACCAAAACACGTCTGAATGACCTGAAAATTTGCACACACGTCCAAAATGACACTACGAACCTGATCCAACTTCCGGAACTCCATTCCAACCACGATAACCTATTTTCCACTGCCAACCGGAAATCGCCAAAAACTAACTTTCGCCAATTCAAGCCTAATTCTACACCGGACATCAAATCTTTATTCCGAACGCACTCCTAAGTCCTAAATCACATTACGAAGCTATCCGAGCCATAAAATCTACATTCCGAGGTCGTTTACCAATAAGTCAACTCCCAGTTGACTTTTCCAATTATTATGCCAATTTAAGAGACTAAGTGTCTCAGTTCTCACCACGACCACTCCGAACCCGAACCAACACAACATAAATAGGCTAAGAATCATATGAAAAAGCAGAAATGGGGGAAGCAGGGCTAATCTCATGGAACGACCAGCTGGGTCTTTACATGCATCCTTATCCGTGTTTTGACGGTCCAAGTGGATCTATCTCGTGATTTGGGACCTGGGCGTATGCCTAGAATCGAATTTAGAGGTCCCTAGATCGAGCCATTGATTTTTGTTGAAAATTAAAAATTTAAAGGTTTAATGATTTTAAAGAATTTACAGATGTTTGACTTTGTTTAACCGGGTCTGTATTTTGGTTCCAAAATCAGGTGTAGGTCCATTACTATATTTATGACTTGTCTGTCAAATTTGGTGAGAAATGGAGTTGGCTTTGACGTGAATCGGACGTCCAGTTGTTAAAATAGATATTTTAAAGTTTTCTTGAAAATTTCATTTGAATTGGTGTGCGATTCATTGTTCTAGGCGTTATTTTGGTGTTTTTATCATGCGAGCGAGTTCGTATGAGGTTTTTGGATTTGTGTGCATAACTGTTTTGGAGAACCGAGGGCTCGGGAGTATTCTAGATAGGTTACGAATGGTTGAAACTTAGAAAAATCTGTTTTTTGGACATCAGCTGGTTTCTGGTGTTTCCTTCTTCGCGTTCGTGAAGGTACTCTCGCAAATGCGAAGAGTAAACTGGGCTGGTTGGTAGTTTCTTCACCGCGAACGTGAAAGTTGGATCGTGAACGTGGAGTAGTGGGGTCATTACCCTTTGCAAACGCGGCCAGCCTCTCGCGAACGCATAGGCATGGTTCCTGGAGGAAGAGAAACTTATCAATACTCTTTGCGAAAGCGGCACAAGACTCGCATACGCATAGGCTATTGGGTGTAAGCCTTCACGAACGCGAAGGGTATCTCAAAAACACGTAGGCTATTTGAGCCACTGCTTCACGATCGCGGCAACACCTTCGCGAACGCGAAGAAGGCCTGATGCCCAGACTTTAAAACATTTCAAAAATGGGATTTCTCCCATTTCTCATAACCCTTCCATTAGAACTCGGCCTAAGAGCAATTTTGAAGAAAAAACTCAACATCTATTCATATGTTTGTACATTGTAACTTATTTTCTTCCATTTCTAACATCACCCAGTATTCCTAGCCCTAATCTTTGTTCTTCCATGGCAAAAAATAACGGACTTAGGAAGAATTGGGGATTTTTGGAAATTAAGGATTTAGACCTCAATTTGAGGTCTGATTTAGAAACTAATTACATAATTGGGCTCGGGGGTGAATGGGTCAATGGAGTTGGTCCGAACCTCGGGTTTTGACCAAGCGAGCCCAGGTCAATTTTTGACTTTTTGGGGAAAAGTTTGAAAATTTTGAATTTATGCATTGTAATTGATTCCTTTAGAAATATTTGATATTATTGAGTCAATTGTGGCTAGATATGAGTGGGTTGGAGGCGGATCCAAGGGAAAAGGCCCCGGTAGAGCTCTAAATTAACTGCGGAGCGAGGTAAGTGTTGAGTTTAACCTTGACTTGAGGGAATTAGGAACCCTCAAACTATGTGATATGTGTATTCCATGATTTGTGGCGTATCTTCAAGGTGACGAGTGCGTATACGCTGCCGAATTACTTGTTTTCCCTGATTTTCTGATTTTCCTTAATTATCTCCTTCCCTATCTTAAATGTTTCCTTCTCTATCTTAATTATATTATTAATTCCATGCTTATTTGATACTTTTTAATCAGTGTTCTCTTCTGTTAATAACGTTATATCCTTTCACATTTTCATGATTTGTTGCTACTTGCCTTAATTAGTTTATTTGCACCTTCTAATTGTCATTTACCGGACTTGACTTGCTGTGTAGTATTACCTATGTGAATTTCCATGTTCTACAATGTTTTATTTTTTGTTTAGCGTGATATTTATTGATAGTAAAGGGTCTTGTGATTTGAATTATTGATTTGACTGTGCACATTGAGTATTTGGTACAGATATGGTGGGGGTTGCACGCCGCAATAGGTGAAATAAGGTTGGATTGATATGGTGGAATAAAGGTGAATTAGTACTAATACGGTGGGATCATGTTACGCCGTAACAGTGGAATAAGGGTGGATTGTTACGGTGAAATAAGGGTGAATTATGATACTGATATTGTTATTTGGTGAGATCAGGTTGCACACTTCAACATATATATATTATTTATTATTGTTGATGTTGTTACAGTGAAATAAGAAAGGATTTTGTGTTGCATAGTGGGATCAGGTCGCGAGCCGCAACAACCTATGTGTTTCTATTTCTTGGAGTTGTGTTGATTTTTGGTATTTTCATTGCAAACTCTGAGGATTTGTAATTCTGAACGTCACTGGCTTATTTTTGGAGGCTATAGCTATTATCTTCAGTTGACTGTCTTATTTCGTTTCATATTTCCTTTTCTGTATTTATCATATACTACGTACAGGTTGTTGTATGAGTGACCCGCCTTAGTCTCTTCACTACTTCGTGGAGGTTAGGCTCGACACTTACAAAGTACATGGGGTCGGTTGTACTCATACTACACTCTGCACTTCTTTTACAGATTTTGGAGTTGGTCCCAGCGACAGTTATTAGCGTGCTCGGATTGGACATCTCGTGGAGACTTGAGATATAGCTGCTCAGCGCCCGCAACTCCTAGAGTCCCCTTCTCTTTTTATTTAGTTGTGCACTTTCCATTCAGACAACTTCATGTCATTTCAGACCCTTATTTGTACTATTCTAGTAGCTCGTGTACTTGTGACACCGGGTCCAGGGTTGTATCAGGTATTTTAGTTATTTTAGCTTCCGCACATTATTTTGGATTGTTATATTTATTTCAGTCTTTTCTCTTTATTTAATTTAAACTATTTAAAAAAGAATAAATTATTCAAACATTGGCTTTCCTAGCAAGTGAAATGTTAGGCGTCATCACGGTCCTGACTGTGAAATTCTGTGTCATGAAACTTTCGTGGAGTTGTTATCTCATATTCTTTTGGGTTGTTGGTAACAAAACGAATTACAATAAGGGAGTTGTTATTTTTTTTTACTTTAATTTATTCCGTGCAAAGGTGATTGATAATGTGGGCGCAAGGGGTTGTGTGTGTAAGATTCGTGATTTTGGCCTATGATTTGTGATTATGAGGTGTGGTGCCTCGGGGTGATTCTTATTGTAAATCATATGTTGGAACAACTTGATTACTTGAATTGTCACTTATTTCCTTAATTGATTCATACTTTAATTGTGTTCTGATTATTTTGCTGCTTTATTATCTGTTTACTTCTTGCTTCCATTTGTTGTTTCTATTATTCCATTGTTAGTTTTATATTTTCCATTGTTAGCTTTATATTGATATTCTTTCCACTGTCAGCTTTATATTTATATACTTGCACAAGTTTATGTCTAGTGGGTGTCTTTACTTGAAGCTCGTCACTACTCCATCAACGTTAGTCTTGACACTTATTGGTTACCATTGTGGTGTACTCATATATGCTTCTACACATTTTTCTGCAGATCCAGGTACTTCAGATCGTGTTGGTTTTGATTATTGTGCCTGCTCGATTAGAGATTTCAAGGTATAGATGTTGTTCCATTCGAAGGTCTCGAAGTCACCATCGTACTTTATTTATGATACGGTCCCAGCCTCGAAGGTGCGACCTCCAAATTGGTTTCCCCCTTCTCACAGGTGCGGGCCCATTCCGGAAAGTGCAGAGCTGATGGTGCGGACTCAGTTCCGCATGTGCGAGCCCAGGCCCCTTGTCCCAATTCCGCAGGTGCGAGCCTTTACTCCCAGGTGTGATACCGCAGGTGCAGTCCTTGAGCCGCATGTGCAGAACTACTGTAGGCAGTGAGTTCTTTAAAACACAGGATTTATTCATTTCACTCCATTTTCTTCCACCATAGACGAGCTTGAAAGCTTGGGAAAGAGCTCCACGACCACGCTACTAAAAGGTAAGTGAGTTCTACCCTAATGTTATTTTAATGCATGAATTCCTAGTTAAATTAACTAACCAATTAAGGAAAATCAAGGATTTGAGTAGTAACCTAAGGATTTATGAAAATTTGGGGAATTGCCCATTAATTAGCCATGAAATCATACAAACATCACATGTTACAATCCTTAGGTTATGGGTAAGTGATTCTTTCAAAAATCTCCGAAATTGGAGCATGCGGGCCCGGGGATGAATTTTGGGATTCCTTCAAATAGGATGAAATGACTAAGTAAATAGGAGAATTCCATGCTTTGAGTATAATTTGATATATTTACGTAACGTTTGATTAATTTCGAGTCCTTGGGAGACGAGTTCAGAGTTTCGAGCGCATTCTTGACCCCGGGAGTAGGTTCGACGTGAGGTGAGTCCCCTTTCTAACCTTGTAAAAGAGAATTATCCCCCTAGGTTATTTAAATGACTATGTGCTAATGTTTGTGGGGGATACGTACGTACGAAGTGATGAAAGTCCGTACGGACGGCTATTATTGTTATGTCCCAGTAGTTAGGCCTACACTAGGCCTTGTGTTTTTCCTTGAAATGAACTATATGCTTGGTGAATTAATGTTATATGCGGTTTTGTTTCCCCGAGATATTTGAATTTTAGAATTTAAAGGAATTGTTCACTGGAAAGTAATTTATGAAGAATATTGTGTGTGCATGTGACCGCTTCGCAATTTACATTCCGCGAGCGGAGTGTTATTTCCCCCTACTCTCCTGGGAGCGGGTCGTAAGCCACAGCGAGATTGAAATATACATTATGGTTATATATTGTGTATGCATGTGACCGCTTCGCAATTTACATTCTGCGAGCGGAGTGTTATTTCCCCACTCTCATGGGAGCAGGCCGTACGCCACGGCGAGAGTGAAAGATGTAATTATGGTTCAGGCCGTTCGACCCACGGCAATGCAAAGCTATGATTATTATGATGGCCCAGGCCAGTTTTCCTTATTCCATATGCGCGTGTTAAATTGTTAATGATTTCATGGATATTGGAGTGACAAGATTTTGGGGGAAAATGAAGTAGTAATTGTTTATTTACTTCCAATATTTATTTGAATTACAGTTATCTTTAATGTTTTCTATTTTATTCATCCTCGCATGCCTAATACTGATATCATATTCCGTTAAATTATTTTGTTGGACCTTATTAAGTGTCAAGTCGACCTCTCGTCACTACTTCTTCGAGGTTAGACTGGATACTCACTAAGTACATATTTATTTATGTACTCATGCTATGCTTCTGTACTTAATTGTACAGGTTCTGAGGCTGGTGCATCTGGTTATCAGACCAGAGCTCGATTCTAATTTTAGATTGGACCTGACTTCTAGGTGAGCTGCTTCTCCTAACGATCCTGGACAGTACCACGGATTTTCTTTTGTTATTCCCATCTATTCCTTCCAGACAGTTGGACAGTTATATTATATCTTTGTATATTCTGTTAGCATGACCGTGGAATTGTGAAACTAGTTCCTGGCACATACGTTGTAGATATTATGGTTTGCGGGTCTGTCCATATATATTGGCTCACGCCTCTTTATGATTGCTTTTGGTTAAATTGGCTAATTATCTTTTTCAATTAATGTTTTAAACTTTAAAACTTGGCTTGTGTAGGGATGTTTAATCAAATATAGGAAAATCCTTGGTAATCTGTGTGTTGGCTTGCCTAACCCCGGTGTTGGGCGCCATCACGACCTGAGTTAGGATTTTGGGTCGTGAAAACATGGTATCAGAGCTCTAGGTTCAAGTAGGTCTAACGAGTCACGGGAAAACCTAGTTGAGTCTTGTGGATCGATCCAGAGACGTATGTACTTATCTTCAGGAGGCTATAGGGTGTTAGGAAACCTCTCTTTATTCATATTCTATCGTGTAGACGATGGTTTACTAAAATTCATTTTTCTATCCTCTCACAGATGGTGAGGACGCGTGCATCCGATGTTCCAGACCTGGGAGAGGCCGCTACCCCCGTTGTCCGAGGCCGTGACAGAGGCCGGGGGAGGGCACCGACCCGAGGTAGGGGACGAAGGCGTCCCATAGCTATTCTATTTGCACCACCAGAGGATCCTATTATAGAGGAGCAGGACGAGGTGCCCCTAGAAGATCCTGCTCCAGTGGACTTCATGATGGCGTCAGGCTTCCAGGAGGTCATGGGCCGTATGATGCAGTTTATGGACACTATGTCCCGGGCTGGCTTATTCCCAGTAGATCCTGACACATCTCAGGTGGGAGGGGGACCCCAGACCCCTACCGTCTAGGCCGCAGGTCAGGCAGCAACAGTACATCATACCCCGGTTACACTACCCATAGGTGAGGTCCAGCCTGCGGCAGCAGCACCTGAGCCCAGACCAGCTGCGGACTGCAATCCGCAGAAGTTATTGGATAGATGGACTCGATCGCACCCTCCAGTCTTCGGGGTGAGTGAGGCGAGGATGCCCAGGATTTCATTGACAGGTGCAGAGACAGACTGCACAACATGAGGATACTATAGTCCCATGGAGTGGATTTCACTACCTTTCAGTTGGAGAGCTGAGCTCGCAGATGGTGGCGGTCTTATATTCTCAGTAGGCCAGCAGATTCTCCTCTTATCACTTGGGAGCAGTTCACTCAGATGTTTCTAGACAGATATATCCCACCCTCTGGGAGGGAAGAGCTGCGGTATCAGTTTGAGCGGCTGTAGCAGAGACATATGTCAGTGATAGACTATGAGGCTTGATTTTCAGAGTTGTCTCGCCATGCACTCATGATACTACCTACTGATGCTGAGAGGGTGCGGAGATTTGTGGCTGGGTTGCATCCAGGTACTAGGGCCACCATGGCCCGAGAGGTAGAGATGGGTACTCCTTATCAGCTCATGGTAGATATTGCCCGCATGATCGAGGGGTATCGGTCGAGGAGTAGGGAGTAGGGGCAGCAGGACAAGAGGGCTAGATTCTCCGGAGATTTGAAAGGTTCCCCTGTTAGGGGCAGAGGTCAATTTGGTAGTGGCCAGCCCAGCAGGCCTTCATATTCAGCACCCCTACCAACTCCCCTAGGTGTTCCAGCGAGGCCTCATTTTAGCGCCATGCCAGAGCATTCCTAACCCCCTTCAGCCATTCATAGTTCACTCAGTGGTTATTCTAGTCATCCGAGATCCTCCAGTCCTTACTTTAGTGTTATGCCATAGAGTACACATCTCTCTCCGGCCATTCAGGGTTCCTCTTCGGGGGCAGGCTATGATACCTGGAGGTTGTTATGAGGGTGGGGATCCAGGTCATATAAATAGGCTTTGTCCTAGGTTTCGGGGCAAAGCAGTGCAGTGGGGTTATCAACCTATGGGTCCAGCACCAGCCATCAGGCTACCTAGAGGTGGAGGACAGGTCGACAGGGGTCGTCCTAGAGGTGGAGGCCAGTCAGGGGGAGGTCAGTCAGCTCCTATTCATTCTGGCAGAGCTCGATCTTCCGGTGCTCCAGCTAGATTCTGTGATATACCGGCCAGATCAGATGCAGTGGCCTCAGATCCCGTGATTACATGTATTATTTCATTATGTGGTAGAGAGGCATCAATGTTATTTGATCCAGGATCCATCTATTCATACTTTTCAGCCTTATTTTCTCATTTTCTAGATGTTCCTCATGATTCCTTGGGTTCTCCTATATATGTGTCCACTCCTGTGGGCGATTTTGTGGTGGTAGACCGGGTTTACCAGTCCTGTGTGGTTATATTATGTGGGTTCGAGACTCGAGCAGATCTCTTATTGCTTGACATGGTTGATTTCGAGCTTATTTTAGGCATGGATTGGCTATCTCCTTATCATGTCGTGCTATATTGCCATGCGAAGACAGTTACTTTAGCCATGCCTGAGTCGCCTAGGCTGGAGTGGAGAGGTTCCCCAGTTATTGCAGTCAGCCAGGTTGTTTTATTCCCGAAGGCTCGACACATGGTCGAGAAGGGTTGTCTGGCTCATCTTGCTTATGTACAAGACACCACCGCAGGGTCTCCGATGATTGATTCAGTGCCAGTTGTTTGAGATTTTGTTGATGTATTTCCTTCAGACCTTCCATGCATGCCTCCGTATCGTGATATTGATTTCTGCACTGATTTAGCTCCAGGCACCCAGCCTATATCTATTCCTCTGTACCGTATGGATCCGAAAGAGTTGAAGGAGTTGAAGGATCAGCTTGAGAAGTTGTTGGCTAAGGGGTTCATCAGACCGAGTGTATCGCGGGGTGCTCCAGTTTTATTCATGAAGAAGAAGGATGGGTCCATGCGGATGTGTATTGATTACCACCAATTGAACGAGGTCACCATTAAGAACAAGTATCCTTTGCCGTGCATCGATGGGTTTTTTGACCAGTTGCAGGGTGCTCGGGTGTTTTTTAAGATTGATTTGAGATCGGGATATCATCAGTTGAAGATTCGGGCCTTAGATGTTCCGAAGACTGCTTTTCGTACGAGATATGGCCATTATGAGTTCCTGGTGATGTCCTTTGGCTTGACTAATGCCCCAGCAGCATTTATGGACTTGATGAACAGGGTATTCAGGTCGTATATTGATTCTTTTGTCATTGTCTTCATTGATGACATTTTGATTTACTCACGTAGACGGGGAGCATGAGCAGCATGTGAAAGTTGTGCTCCACACTTTGCGAGAACAGAAGCTATTTGCTAAATTCTCAGTGTGAGTTCTGGTTGGATTTCGTGGCATTCTTGGGGCATGTGGTATCCGGAGAAGGTATCAAGGTTGATCCGGAGAAGATTGAGGCAGTTCATAGTTGGTCGCGTCCTACTTCAGCTAAAGAGATCAAGAGCGCTTTGGGCCTATCAGGCTATTATCGCCAATTTGTGGAGGGGTTCTCTTCTATTGAAGCTCCATTGACTAGATTGACTCAGAAGAGTTCCCTGTTTCGATGGTCCGACGAGTGTGAGGCGAGCTTTCAGAATCTCAAGACAGCATTGACCTCAGCACCAGTTCTGGTATTGCCTTCTGGTTCGGGGATGTATACAGTTGTATTGCGACGCTTCATGCGTCAGTTTGGGATGTGTGTTGATGTCGGAAGGGAGAGTTATTGCTTTTGCTTCGCGCCAGCTGAAGGTTCATGAGAAGAATTACCATGTGCACGATTTAGAGTTGGCGGCGATTGTTCATGCTCTTAAGATTTTGAGGCACTACTTGTATGGGGTGTCCTGTGAGGTTTATACAGACCACCGCAGCTTGCAGCACTTATTCAAGCAGAGGGATATTAATTTGAGGCAGCACAGATGGCTTGAGTTGTTGAAGGATTATGATATCACCATTCTTTATCATCCGGTCAAGGCAAATGTGGTAGCAGATGCCTTGATAAGGAAGGAAGAGAGTATGGGTATCTTGGCTTATATTGCAGCAGAGGAGAGACCTCTAGCCTTGGACATTCAGTCCTGGGCTAATCTCCTAGTGAGGTTAGACCTTTCAGAGCCTCGCCAATTTTAAGCACATGTGGTTGCTCAGTCTTCGTTATTGGGAGAGATTAAGGCTCGACAGTTTGATGATCCGTACTTGGCAGAGCTACGAGAGACAATGGTTCAGGGTGGTGCCAAGGAGGTTACTGTTGGCGAGGATGGTGTTATGAGATTTCAGGGCCATTTATGTGTTCCTAATGTCGATGGCATGAGAGGGAGGATTTTAGAGGAGGTACACAGTTCTCGGTATTCTGTTCATCCTGGTGCTACGAAGATGTATCGTGATTTGAAGCAGCATTTCTGGTGGAGGCGGATGAAGAGGGACATTGTGGAGTATGTGGCTAGGTTTCTTAATTGCCATCAAGTTAAGTATGAGCACCAGAGGCCAGAAGGCCTACTTCAGCAGATGCCCATTCCTGAGTGGAAGTGGGAACGCATCACTATGGACTTCGTGGTTGGGTTGCCTCGGACTTTGCGGAAATTTGACGCGGTTTGGGTCATTGTGGATAGGTTGACCAAATCGGCGCATTTCATTCCAGTGGCTACTACATATACTTCTGAGAGGTTGGCCCAGATCTACATTCGGGAGATAGTCCGGTTGCACGGTGTGCCGGTGTCCATTATATCAAATCGAGGTACTCAGTTCACCTCGCACTTCTGGAGAGAATTGCATAGTGATATGAGTACCCGGATAGATCTCAGCACAGCATTTCACCCTCAGACTGATGGTCAGTTGGAGCGTACAGTTCAGATATTGGAGGGCATGCTCAAGGCATGTGTGATTGACTTCGGAGGTCAGTGGGACCCGTTCTTGCCTTTGGCCGAGTTTGCTTACAATAATAATTATCAGTCTATCATAGAGATGGCTCCATTTGAGGCTTTGTATGGTCAGCGATGTCGTTCTCCTATCGGGTGGTTTGAGCCTGGCGAGGCTAAGTTATATGGAACCCACCTGGTGAGAGATGCTTTGGAGAAAGTGAAGATGGTTCAGAAGAGGCTCCGCACATCACAGCCCAGACAGAAGAGTTACGCGGATCAGAGGGTGCGCGATGTATCATTTATTATGAGAGATAAGGTTTTGTTGAAGGTCTCGCCGATGAAGGGTATTATGAGGTTCAGAAAGAAGGGCAAGTTGAGCCCAAGGTTTGTAGGTCCCTTCGAGGTGTTGAGGCGAGTTGAGGAGGTTTCGTACGAGCTAGCTTCACCTCCCAGATTATCATGAGTTCATCCGGTCTTTCACGTATCCATGCTTCGGAGGTACCACGCCGACTTCTCTCATGTGGTTGATTTTAGCACTATTCAGTTGGATGAGAGGTTGGGCTACGAGGAGGAGCCAGTTGCTATTATTGACAGACAGAATTGCCAGTTGAGGTCCAAGAGAGTTTCTACTGTGAAGGTACAGTGGAGAGGCTAACCAGCCGAGGAGGCGACCTGGGAGTCCGAGGAGGACATGCGGAGCAGATATCCGCACTTATTCAGCACTGCAGGTATGATTCTAGACCCGTTCGAGGATGAACATTTGTTTAAGAGGTGGAGAATGTAATGACCCCACCGGTAATTTTGCGTTATCGGACCCTGTTCCCCTAAATGAAACTTCCCATAGCGGTATATTGTGATTTATGACTTGCGGGGACGGGTGGTTCGGGATTCGGAAGTGTTTAGAGTGATATAGGAACACCTGGTTCCTTAAGGTTGGCCTTTAAGGCCAAGTTTGACTTCGGTCAACATTTTGAGTAAATGACCTCGGAATCAGTTTTGACGGTTCCGGTAGCTTCGTATGATGATTTCGGAATTGTACGTATGTTCGGAATGGGTCTTGGATGACCCGGAAGCGTTTCGCCGCCCAATAGTGAAATAAGAGTTTCCTTAAGTTCATATTATGGCTTGGGACATATTTTTGTGTTATCGAGGTCTAAACAAAATTCCGAGATTGGGAATAGTTCTGTTATGTCATTTATGACTTGCTTGCAAAATTTGGTGTGATTCCGAGTAGTATAGGTCGATTTGGCGTATTATTAGCAAATTCACGAACTTGAAGTTCTTAAGTTTGATCTTTAGGGGTTTTGAGGTATGATTTTGAGTTTTAGCATTGTTTTAAATGTTCCGAAGGCTCGAGCGAGTCCATATTATGATTTGGGGCTTCTTGTTATACTTGGACAGGGGCTCGGGTGGGCCAAGGTGCCCCTCAGGCACCATACGAGGCTAAAAACCAGCTGAAGCAATTGCTGGTGCACCTGTTCTGGTGTGACCGCAGGTGCGGTTGCCCAGTCGCAGGTGCAGGATCGCTCCTGCGGTCCCAGCCTCGCAGGTGTGACCTCCAGATTGGTTTCCCCCTTCACACAGGTGCGGGCCCATTCCCGCAGGTGCAGAGCTGATGGTGCGGATTCAGTTCCGCATGTGCGAGCCCAAGCCCCTTGTCCCAGTTCCGCAGGTGCGAGCCTTTACTCGCAGGTGCGGTCCTTGAGTCGCAGGTGCGGAACTACTGTAGGTAGTTTGTTCTTTAAAACACGGAATTTATTCATTTCACTCCATTTTCTTCCACCATAGACGACCTTGAAATCTTGGAAAAGAGCTCCACGACCTAGCTACTAAAAGTTAAGTGAATTCTACCCTAATGTTAGTTTAATGTATAAATTCCTAGTTAAATTCACTAACCAATTAATGAAAATCAAGGATTTGAGTAGTAACCTAGGGCTTTATGAAAATTTAGAGAATTACCCGTTAATTAGCCATGAAATCATACAAAAATCACATATTAACGATCCTTAGGTTATGGGTAAGTGATTCTTTCAAAAATCACCGAAATCCAAGCATGGGCCCGGGGATGAATTATGGGATTCCTTCAAATAGGATGAAATGACTAAGTAAATAGGAAAATTCCATGCTTTTGAGTATAATTTGATATATTTACATAACGTTTGATTAGTTTCGAGTCCTTGGGAGACGATTCGAAGTTTCGGGTGCATTCTTGACCCCGGGAGTAGGTTCGACGCGAGGTGAGTCTCCTTTCTAACCCTGTAAGAGGGAATTGTCCCCCTAGGTAATTTAAATTACTGTGTGCTAATGTTTGTGGGGGGCACGTACGTACGAAGTTATGCGAGTCCGTACGTAGCGGCTATTATTGTTATGTACGGGTAGTTAGGCCTACACCATGCCTTGTGTTTTTCCTTGAAATGAACTATATGCTTGGTGGATTAATGTTATATGCGGTTGTTCTTGCCTCCAAAATCAATCTAAAAAAACAAATCCTATTCTTGGACGAGTTTATAAGGTTTAAATAGGGTTAGGCTAATTTCTCCCATTTTTTGCACTTAAGTCCCTGCAATTTCTGGGCGTTTTCCGAATCGGCCGCGGCAGAACGCGGCGCGACCGCGGTGTTTAGCATGAATTCTTCCTTTCATTGTTTTTCCCACCGCGTTCCAGACGCGGTCGACCGCGGTCGTGGTGGGCTACACTACAGCTCTTTTCGCCTTTTTCTTGCTTCTTTTCACTCGGGTTCTTGTTGATTGGCCTTATACTTTCTCGATTTACTCCAAAGCCCCGTTAGGTGCCCGGAAGGTACCTGGGCCCACCCGAGCCCTAATTCAATATACCAACGAGTCCCAAATCATAATACGGACTTGATCGACCCTTTGGAACACTCAAAACAACGCTAAAACTTGAAATCACACCCCCAAACCTTAAGAACCAAACTTAGAAATTTTAAGTTTTCTAAACTCTGCCAAAAATGTGCCGAACTAACCTGTACGATTTGGAATGATACCAAATTTCACAGATAACTCACACAACATCCTACGAACTTACCCGTGCGATCAAATCCCCAAAACAACATCATATTCATCGAATTAAGCCTCAAAATCCATGAATTCTATAAAATTTTCCATTTTAAGTCTGAAACACGTCAGACGAAATCCGATTTCAACCAAACTTTACAGAAGGTGCTTAAACCATATATAAGACCTGTACCGGGCGCCCATGGAATTTGAGAATCTTAAAGGAATTGTTCACTGGAAAGTAATTTATGAAGAATATTGTGTGTGCATGTGACCGCTTCGCAATTTATATTCCGCGAGCGGAGTATTATTTCCCCCTACTCTCATGGGAGCGGACAGTATGCCACGACAAGATTGAAAGATACATTATGGTTAATATTGTGTGTGCATGTGACCATTTCGCAATTTACATTCTTCGAGCGGAGTGTTATTTCCCCCACTCTCATGGGAGCAGGTTGTATGCCACGGCTAGATTGAAAGATGTAATTATAGTTCGGGCCATTCGACCCTCGGCAGCGCACGGATATGATTATTATGATGGCTCAGGCCGGTTGTCCTTATTCTGTATGCGCATGCTAAATTGTTAATATTGAAGTGACAAGATATTTGGGGGGAAATAAAGTAGTAATTGTTTATTTACTTCCAGTATTTATTTGAATTACAGTTATCTTTAATGTTTACTATTTTATTCATCCTCGCATGCCTATTACTGATATCATATCTTGTTAAATTATTTTATTGGACCTTAGTGAGTGTCAAGTCGACCTCTCGTCACTACTTCTTCGAGGTTAGACTGGATACTCACTAGGTACATATTTATTTATGTACTCATGCTACGATTATGTACTTAATTGTACAGGTTCTGAGGCTGGTGCATCTGCTTATCAGACCGGAGCTCGATTCTGAGTTTAGATTGGACCTGACTTCACGGTGAGCTACTTTGCCTGACGATCCTCGGCAGCACCATAGAGTTTCTTTTGTTATTCCCGTCTATTCCTTCCAGGCAGTGGGACAGTTATATTATATCTTTTGTATATTCTGTTAGCATGCCCGTAGGACTTATGACACTAGTTCCTGGCACACACGTGGTAGATATTATGGTTTGCGGGTCTGTACATATATATTGGCTCACGCCTCTTTATGACTGCTTTTGGTTAAATTGGCTAATTATCTTTTACAATCAATGTTTTGAACTTTAAAACTTGGCACATGTTGAGATGTTTAATCAAATATGGGAAAATCCTTAGTAATCTGAGTGTTGGCTTGCCTAACCCCAGTGTTGGGCGCCATCACAACCTGAGTTAGGATTTTGGGTCGTGAAAGTAGGAATTTAGAAGTATGCACAGATTCTTATCGGACGCTGTTGTCCAAGTAAAAGTAGCATGACATGATTACTAATATTACAAGTTCATCCTTTATGGATAATAGTTTTAAAAAACTAATTTAACTTTGAAGAGTAAAAAATTCTGCCAATATTTCTAAGATAAATATTCGTACTTTTATAATAATACTAGTATCTATGAACGTGTGTTGCACCTTAAAATGGCACGTGATAATTTAAATATATATTTATATGAAGGAACAATAAAATTTAATTAATTAGCGAAAATTTAATGGATAATAATATAACAGTCATCTAAATACCGAAAAAATATTATTACATTAGCATAATACATGGATTTAAAATAAAAGGGCAGCATTAAAACATACACAAATGATCAATTTTGTTATGTTAGTTAGATAATTATGTATTATAGTCTAACAGTATTTAATGCGATGGTATCTTAACGAACACTTCTTTGTGGACAACATTTTTGTGTGTATATTTTTTCCTAATGCTTTGGTTGCTATGCCTTAACCAGAGACTTGTTGTCGATCTCGATATTCCTCTTGAAAGTGTAACATACAGTTGTCCGTGCAAGAAAATATATTACGGTAAAATACAGTCCACTATTTTTGATGTTTGTTCTTGTACTTTATTTATTATATTTGTAAAACATAAACATACTAAAAATTATTTTCACACAAACTTAAAAGGATATTCCTTAGTTTCGAAATATTAAAAATAATAAAGTGATTAATGACTGGACGAAACCAAGAAATAACCCCTCAGGTGCGAAATTATAGAAGATCATCTTTAAGATCAAACAATTCCATTAAATTGATTATGGTTGTATGTGTGATAACATCTACTATACCAGAAATATCAATGAACCCGATTATTGCAATTGCTCAGAATAGCTTTTTTTAGCTTCTAGAGTCTATTTCTTAGTAAAGTTCAATTTAGAGATAAGAATATACTTAGAAGCACATTGACCAATATCATAATTTTTTCATGTATGACGTTATTTCAAAACTTCTATATACCATCTCTGTGCTATTATATAAGCTAATCGGCGTATTAAGTTTTTCACTAGCATGACGGGCATATTTTTCTTCAAATTCAATCTATATACAATGGAAGATCAACTTAGTCTATTATATATATGGTGACACTAACATACATAAAAAATAATGAACTTGACAACAAACAGGTATGGTAGAAAGCCGTTTGGTATTAAAGTATTTAAGTATTCTTCTACGTTGTAATTCTTGGTATCATTTTCTGCTGAATCAAAAATAAAAAAATAATTTGTTTTCCAATAAAAAATTTTAATCAACATTTTATTTAGTTGATCAACATATTCATTTAGGCTAGCTAATGTGTCCTTTTAATTATATCGTCCGATTTGCACAAATTGTGTTCTAATCTAATGATAGAAATATTTCTCTTATTAGATGCATACTATTACCATTGGGATTGATAACCAAGTATTCAGGAAGAACCAAATCTTCTTTAATTAGATGCTCTTATTCGTTTCCGACACGAAGCAAGAAGACACTGAATACTGGATTTGTTCTTACTTTATATTTCTTGTCAGTTGAATCTTTTTCATTTGAGATCAGAAGTATAACTTTGGCAAACTAGTTTTACAGTGTCTGATTTTGTCGATTTTAGAATTAATGGTAGTACTTGACATAAATTACCTCTTAAACTATTAATTTTTCACCAACCAGTTCATTAATACCCAATATATCTCCAGAATTTTGTTTGAACATAGTCATAAGTGCTTCATCTTATATTATCAATTTTGCTTTCTTTATAAATTTAGCACCATTGGTTTTGATATATTTGTGATATTTATTTAAGTTGTTTGAAAAGGTATATCAAATCTAAAGTGGCTGGCTTCACAATAAAATCGTTGTTGGTACACCACTTGCGTTTATTGCTAAGAGTGTGATGCATCTTGATATGATATTTGCAAGTAATGCATGTCATATCAATATTATTACGATTCCGCCAGAGGCATTTACAAAGAATAATCCCGTTATAGTAGAGTCGACTTTTTAAAATATAATCTTAAAAGCTTGTTCTTGTTCAGGATTTAGCTTTGATTGTGCTTCCTCAGATACCTGTATAGCATTTTGATTCTTAATAATATATTAACCTTTTTACTTTATGTTTTAACGCTATTTTTATGGAATAAATTTATGTACCCTTAGATTTTTTTAACTTTAATAAGAAGTTTACTCAGGTGATGAATTTAATAAATAATTGAATTTGATTCTCTTACTAAATAATTAATTTATTCTATGTTGATTCAAATAATAACATTAGTTCATCTTGTTTTGAAATATTTAATCTTAATTATAATTTATTCACCATAAATTTTATTTTCAAAGAGTAAAAGATTGATCTGACGTTTAACTTTTGAATCTTTATGTCTATAGAGTCATTAGTGGTATTGACTCTTACCATTCATTTTTTTCTCTTTCTCACACATTTATATTATTTAATATTTTCTTAATTGCTGTTTAATAATTGATTATTTTTTAATATTACACGAAAATTTAATAAAATAATATTATTTGAGTAGAAAAATAGTTCAAATATAAGATAAAAATACATTATTATGGGGGTATTTTTTTTATCAGTGTCAACTCTTTATGCAGTCCATTTAATATTACTTTTATTTTTTAGTATTGGACATTATGAAGTAATAATGTATTGCCAATATGGGGGATACTGATGAAATTCATTTCATTAAACCTTCTTGCATATTTTCAGTAAGAATTTAATAGATAAATTTATTAATTTTAAAATCCTAAATATTAAAAATTAGCATAGAAGGTATTGTATTTCAAAATATAAGTTATTGCAGTTATGCCTTTTTCCTATGGGTTCTTCCTTTTAATACTTTAAGACTATTTTGGTATATTAATATTGTATTATACTTTTATAATAATATAGTATCTCCATTTTCTAAATGAATTTTGACAATATAATACATTCTCAAATTAAATTAGTAATATGACATTATAATACGTTTTCAAATTAAATTAGTAATAATAATTTTTAAGAAGTATATCCTAACAGTAAAAGGATTACATGAGTAAAGATTACTTGTTCAATTTTATATGAATTATACAGCCGAAAAGTAATTATAATAATAGGATTCCTAAAGGTAATCATGTAGGATTCCTAACGTGTAGTTTTATGTCTTAAAACTAATAGGATTATAATCAAGAATTCCGGTTATGTCCTTTTTTATGAGTTATTATGCTTAATATTATAAGAATATTTTTGTAAACGGACATTGTATTCATGTTTTTACAATAATCTAGATAAATACATAGACAGATAATTCCTTACGGAGCATTAAAATATTTAAACTCTTTTTGGAAACTTTTATAAGTATGACATCAAAATTGCACAATTTATAAATTTAGTGTTTATCACCTAGCCAAAATGTAGAAGCACATTTTCCCATATTAACTGTAATCTCAAATTTTGATTCTATTTAAGAGTTGCCTACTGATTGTAGGTTTGCACCCAAGCAATGTAAATAACTTAACTTATTTTGAGTATACTAATTATGGGTGTACATGGACCGGGTTGATTCAGTTTTTATCAAAATCGAACCAAACCAACTATATCGGTTTGGATTGGTTCGACTTTGTCGAGTTTTTTCGGGTTTTCAGTATTTTTTTTTTGTTACATGAATATTATTACAATCTTACTTTATTAAAGTTATAGATAAAGTTTTGATAAGTGAATATATGTTTAGGAAATATTGAAAAAGTTGGCAAACATGTGATCTATTAAAATATTCTAATGGGAGAATTTTTTTTCGTACCAAATGATAGTCATTTTCTTAGTCGTCTAACAATAATTTTCGCTAATGTACGCTTTCAAGGTTAACACATGAGAGGATCCCAAATATTTCAATATTTTTTAAAGAAAATTCAATATAAAGTCTTAAATATATATATATATATATATATATATATATATATATATATATATANGTTCTTTTACTCAATACCAAACTAAGTCAAACCAAACCTAGTCGGATTTTGTAATCGGTTTGATTTGGTTTTTCGATTTTGTCACGTTCCAAAATCCATTAAGGTCGTGATGGCGCCGGACCCCACTGTCAGGCAAGCCAACACTTAATAAATAAATTAAATCTTTATCTTAAAATTCTCGAAGTCATTCCTTTTTAGATTTCTTCAAATAATAATTAGCGAACTTCCACTGAGTAAATAATAATATCTTAACCAATTTAAATAGTCAATAAATATCATAATTATCCCAGAACCCGGTGTCACAAGCGCATGAGAAAATTTTCTAGGAATTAAACATGTACTACAATACTTGTCCGGAATACAAACTGGACAAAGAATTTAAAATAAAATACAATACATCTGACGAAGACTCCGTTGGCTGAGGTCGTCTCCGGATGGTGCAGCTCGTCTAAGTCTCCAAGTCAGCCACATCACTGCGTCAAGCAGTAGCTATGAATGTACCTGTGCAATAAAAATGCACAACAAGTGTAGCATGAATACGAAAACAACGTGTACTCAGTAAGTATCCAGCCTAACTTCGAAGAGGTAGTGACGAGAGGTCGAATTCGACACTTGCTAGAGGTCAATTTAATAAAATCAAGAGTGAAAATAAGCATGGATATCATAGGCAATTTAAAAAGTAACGACAGAAAACAACAACTTCTTTCCCATTTAATATTCTTGCCTTCGTTGTTTCAATTGACAATTTATAATTCCCAGGCCGGTAAATAGGTATAAATCACAGAGATCACGCAGCAATTATCATGCGCAAGAAATGCCGAGGGTCGAACGACGCGGACCAACAATAATAAAATGTGCATTGTCAAAGGGTTGAACGACTCGAACCATAGATGCATCTATTACCCCCCTCACAAATCGATCATGTGACGCGGTCATATATAAATAACAAAGTTACCTTGCTCACGAATCATACATGCGACCCAGGTACTCATAAATACAGATATTCACACAATAAATTCGCATTTTACCAGGAAAACAGTTACTCAAGGAAGTGATAAAATTCTCTTTTTGATGTACTCGAAGGTAGTATTTAAATCTTTTCTGGAAATTCATTTTCCAAGTTAGATAAGGTTTTAAATTTTATAAGTTTATCAGTCAGGCTACAAATACGGCAAGTAAAACACGCTTTATCAGGAAAAACAATTATCCAAGGAAAATCAATTCCCTTTCTAGATGATTAAGAAATTAAACTTCAACCTTCTTAGGTATTCAGCTACTAATTCGATAATTTTAACGGTCTAATTTTATTAGCAAAATTACAAGTAGAACAAGTAAAGAATTCTAGTGGGTCCTACACTACCCAGACACAAGCATGATAGTAGCTATGCACGGACTCCCATCACCTCGTGCTTACGTAGCCCCCACAAATAGTAGCACATATTCGATTAGTTCACCTATGGGGACAATTCTCCCTCACAAGGTTAGAAAGGAGACTTATCTCGCTCCGAAGATTCATAACCGGCCTCCAAGACCTTCTGACGACTCGAATTGATTCACAATGCCCCGAAACTATCCAAATAACTGGCAAACCAATGAAAATATACTCTAATACTTATAACAATTCAATTTATATGAACTCCTAACTCCGCTCGGGAAGTTGACAAAATTACCCTCAAGCCCACGTGCCCGGATTCCGAAATTATTCGAAGATAAAGATTACCCAACACTTTACGAACTCAAATATATAATTTATTCCCAATTCCATGCCCAAATCCGTGGTCAAAATCCAAAAATACCCATTCTAGGTCTTTCTTCAAGAATCCCAAATTTCCATAATTTTGCATGCTTTAATCCGTATATAATTCATGTATTTAACTTGAAATGAGTAGAAACAACTTACCTTGACATAGATGACGAAAATCCCCACTTGAAACTCCCCAAAATCGCCACACCAAATGAAAATGGGAGAAGAATGGCAAAAATCTCAGTTACAAATAACACACTGCCCAGGCGACCCTTCTGTGCGATCGTATTCCCCTTCATGCGATCGAATAAGCCAATCACAAGAGCCCTCAAAATTACCTCTACGTGTTTGCATACAAGACCCAGTGATCGCATAGGTCAACCCAGTAGCCTCCAAAAATTACCTCTATGCGATCGTAAACAACTATCCGCGATCGCATAAGCCAATCCCAAGGCCTCCAAATCTTCCTCTATGTGATCGCCAACAATGCCCAGCGATCGCATAAGCCAAAACCCAGCAGCCTCCAATCTTGCACTATGTGATCGCAGACCCATTCACGCGACCGCTTAGAGTAAAAACCGGTTGCACTCACACCAGAACACCAGCAATACTCACAAGGCAAGAATCGACCCATTGAGCATCTGAAACACGCCCGAGGCCCCAGGGACCTCAACCAAATCTACCAACCAGTCCTAATACCTCATTCAAACTTAGTCGAGCCTTGAAGTCACATCAAACAACATCAAAATCACGAATCGCAACCCGATTCAAGCTTAATGAACTTAGAATTTCAAACTTCAATATTCGATGCCGAAACCTATCAAATCACGTTCGATTGACCTCAAATTTTGCACACAAGTAACATTCAACATTACGGAGCTGCTCCAACTTTCGAAATTGCATTCCGACCCTGATATCAAAATTTCCACTTGCGGTCGGATTTTTCAAAAACCTTCAAATTTGTATCTTTAGCCAAATGACTTCAAAATAACCTACGGACCTCCGAATTCACTTCCAATCGCGCTCCCAACTCCAGAATACCATACAGAGCTATTCCAAGACTCGGAATCCCAAACGGACATCAATATCACTGAAATGCACTACAACCCTGACTTATGAAATTTCTTCTAAAATGCTGACTTCTACAATATGCGCCGCTCCCGGGTCATCCAAAACCCGATCTGAACATATGCCCAAGTCCGATTCTGAGGTCGTTTACTCAAAAATCCAGCCTTAGTCAATTCTTCCAACTTAAGGCTTTCGAAATGAGAATTTTCTTTCCAAATTGACTCTAAACTTCTCGAAATTCAATTCCGACCATGCCGACAAGTCATATCACGAAATGAAGCTGCTCATGGCCTCAAACTGTTGAAAGACGCTCTAGAGCTCAAAATGGCTGGTCGGGTCGTTACATTCTCCCCCACTTAAACATACTTCCTCGAACCTGCTAAGAACTGCTCCGGAGTTATCTGAAATCATTGTTTAACACCTCGTGCACCTGCTCGTGCTACCACAACCCAGTTGAGTACACTTTCTCGAACAATTCTGAAGATGTCCTCTTTTATTTAGGCAAATGGGCCTTAGAACTAGGTCTTCATCATCTAAAATCCTCTGCCAGGCCTGTTTCCAATACATGAACACCGTATCAACTACCACACGATGTACTAGAACATGACTGCATACCTTTGCTGAATTAGCACCATGCACCGCATAATTCATCATCTAACCACAATGACATTCCCTGAACCTTAATAGCCAAAATTCCACGAACCTAATGCTCCCAATCACCTCATGACATACATATAGGTCCTGCTATAACGCTTACGATACCACCACAACGGAGGAGATATGTAGAAATTCATAACCAACTGCAGAGTTAACAAATCATTGAATATCTCCTCTTGACTAGAATCTTCACCTCATCATAAATCGAATAATGGTATTTGTCCTTTGATATACTCCACAAAATCTTATCGCACTGATCCCTGGTCCAATAATCTCATCTCACCCAGTATGAACTGCTCAGATAACAAATCACCCCAAACATGACCAACAGTCTCACATGATACCACAACGCGCCAATAGGCCATAACTCGAACATGATACATAAAGAAATGACTCAGGAAAAGACTACCCAACTCACGTAACTTATTATGAAATCTCCTCAGAAAATAGAAATCAAAACACAGAAAATAGACATAGGGAACCTTTCTCAACATCACATTGTTGCGGCGTGCAACCCGATCCAAATAACATACCTGTGGCGGCGTGCCACCCGATCCACACATGAAATTTACATAAGGAGATACACATCGAGCTAAGTTTCTCATTACCACAAAAATACTGAATATCGATCACAAGCACGCTAAGTGCATAATACCATCCTGGGGAGACCGATAAAGCCATCTACTACAAAACTCAAGCATAACTGAGGTGCGATATATATATATATATATATATATACATACTCTGGATGTCAAGAGTTATCCTACCCACATAACATCATCACTACGTGGGACCTCAACACATAAGAAATATCAAGTCGTTTCCCAACTCACACGGCACAACAGAATATTACACGAGATGAACGAAGACAGAACAACATCTGATGTTCTAATACCTTTACATGAAAAGCGCTATACCGAAATGAACACGCGTGACTCATATAGAGACCATATTCATATTTGAATCCATTCACCACCATCAACCCGATTCTGCTCGCACTGCACTATACTGATAGCCTTACATGTGTCCATATTAACCCACTTCCCCTCATAATACGCAATAACAATCATCATAGTCGGGGCAAACACTCCATAATCCACAACCAAATGAACTGAATGACTTCCAGGCATAAATTCTCAAATAAGCAATATTTACACTTCTTTATACTCAGTCCAAATCTTTAATCCATTAAGCGACTACATGTCACACTCCTACGATCATCCCGTGGTCACGCTCCCACGACCTTCCACACAAGGTAGCAAGTATGCACATCCACCACTGGCCACACTAACGCTGTAAAACAAATCAAGAACCCATGACTAGGATGCGAAGCCTCTTTCACCAAACACCGATCTCAGGTGACACTGAAGACAACACCAGCTTACTCTAAACATTCAAATCCCTTTTTCTTGCTCATCCGAGCTCATGACATTATTGTCAACACCGAACCACAACCTTGATCCTTACTTCTAGTTACATACTACTTACCGCACCTAACATGCCAATATGAGATAGCGCAAGGATTTCATCATGACTTCTGAACCACTAATAGGGTGAACACTTCATCACATAGAAACTTTTTTCTTACCTCAATTCAATTCGTACTCACCCCAGGAATAATGATAACCCCAATCAACACATAGCAACTCAATTTGCACTCACCTTGAGTGACTCCATTCCATGAGACATTTCGTTTCCAGACCCATGAACTGTCTCATGCCCTCCTTGCACGCATATTCACATCTTTGATCGGTATACCCATTCGATAACCCTTCCAGGAACCCGAAGTCATTTTCTCCTTTTTATGAACCCCAATGCTACTCTGCACGCCGAAGATAACGTATAATACTCCAACCATTTTCTCTTGCCCATGATTCTGCTGCAAAAGCTCGATTCTTAACCATACTATGGGCTTTAAATCCTTAGACACCACCTTCTAACCTTTGAATCCATTGGAACCATTATTGAGAGTCACTCACTCTGGCTTGGTCCCGAATATAATCAACTCTATAGCTTCACTGGCACCTAAACACCCATCTTGATAAAGCACCCGACCAAATCCTTTCACTTGTAAATTACCTCTGTACTAAACATAAATCCTGAATCTTTCCAAAGCCTAAACCCGATTCAATAAGGCCAACCCTTGCACACATTTATCAAATCCCATGCTCAATTATTGTTCTACTCATTTCCCCTTAGCTGCAATAACTTTCCAATACACCGACAATCTGCAAACCCATGAGAAAATAATCCTGCAACCCCATCGCAGGCGGTGGGACTCTCCCACTTAGCCTGAAGTTGCTCCTTGCACCACTCTAGACCCCACTGAAATTCTTTCTTCATTGCTGACATGATCTTGCTCAACCAACCCGTCAAATTCTTCTAAATTCTTCTGTTAGCATTCCATGAATACTCAAATTCCCTCGCATCATTTCCATATCCGGACTCCTACCGAATGGCCACTGGAATTCCTTGCAGAAACTTGCCAACCACACGACCGCTAACCTGCTCACAGGAGATAACCGTCTTGCGGAAATTACCAATTGACACCTTCCAACGACGCTGTACTGCACAATCTCTATGACATCAATACTCCATCCTACGCACGTCCTCATTTACAAACTTTACCAGTTCGTCCGCTCCTCATGGACATCCACTAAAAACGCAACAACACCTTCCAACTCACCGCTATATTGCATCCTTCTTCATCCCCAACAACTCCTCTCTTTTGTATCTAACCTTCCGCCGAAATAGCCAATATTTCAATTTAAGTCTGTGGACCCAATCATCGTCCACTAAAATTCTCAAATCACCCCAAACTTTCCCTCAAGAGGTGTATCTATCTTACCACAAAACTCATATGCTGCGCTGCCGCTCTCCTAGTTTGGTTAAACACACTCCTGCAAGCAACTACCTGACTTCCTTTCCTTACACCTGGACTTTTAGAAATTTAACCACCACCTGACACTTCCCACATGTCCTTTGTCATCCTTTGCTGCCCAGCCGTTGCATTAGGCCAATAACTATCTTTGTAGCACTTAAACCAGCAGATCACCACAACTCTAAACCTTCCCCAAAATCACCTTTCCTGAGCCGCCTGCATTAGAAGTACCTATTCAGTCCTGAACCACAGCACACCACGATCTCTGACACCCGCTTCTTCAATATTACTTCGCAACACTCTGACCCAATGCAACCAAAGTAACTATAACACCTGCGAACTTAACATATTCTATTCGATCAAAGACGACGATGTCACATCACCGATGAATGTTCCACCACATTTGAAACACCAAGTCTTATTACTTTATCAACCCGGTCATGCACATTCATAGTCCAATTGCCTTTCCTCCGTCGGAAATAAAATACTGAAATCTCGAAATCACGCTCTGAGAAGACCTCCTTCCAAGTCATTCATTGTCCCAACACATGGGCAAGCTTCCTATCACCACGTCCATACCGTGCGGTGACCAACCATAAGCATCATAACAACCCGAGCATAGCCTCAAAGCCCTCAGAAACACAGCTACTGAGCTGAAACAACATATTATCCTTCCGCAGAACCACAACAATAGCCCAACCAACTACGCATGGATAATCATCATGCACCATATCTGTAGTACCATTACCATTCCTCAAATTCCCGATTTATAGCAAGCGCTTCGCGACACGTAAGATTGGGTAAGAAGAAATGTAGGCATAAGCCTTAAAGGGAATCAAATCGCACGATGAGGAATCAAGAAGGGAAGTACTCCTGACAACCATGTAGCCTCTCGAAGATAAGTACAGACGTCTCCGTACTAATCCACAAGGCTCTACTATACTTGCTCATGACTCGTAATACCTAAGGGAACCTAGTGCTCTGATACCATGTTGTCACGTCCCAAAATCCATTAAGGTCGTGATGGCGCCGGACCCCATTGTCAGGCAAGCCAACACTTAATAAGTAAATTAAATCTTTATTTTAAAATTCTCGAAGTCATTCCTTTTTCATTTTTTTAAAATAATAATTAGCAAACTTCCACTGAGTAAACAATAATATGTTAACCAATTTAAATAGTGAATAAATCTCATAATTATCTCAGAACCCGGTGTCACAAGTGCATGAGCAAATTTTTTAGAAATTATACATGTACTACAATACTTATCCGGAATACAAACTGGACAAGGAATTTAAAATAAAATACAATACATCTGAGGAAGACTCTACCCGCTGCAGTCATCTCGGATAGTTCAACTCGTCTAAGTCTCCAAGTCAGCCAGATCACTGCGTCAAGTCGGGCCACTAGCTATGAATGTACCTGTGCAATAAAAATGCACAGCAACTATAGCATGAGTACGAAAACAACGTGTACTCAGTAACTATACCGCCTAACCTCGAAGAGGTAGTGATGAGAGATCAAATTTGACACTTGCTAGAGGTCAATTTAATAAAATCAAGAGTGACAATAAGCATGGATATGATAGGCAATTTAACAAGTAACGACAGGAAATAACAACTTCTTTCACATTTATTATTCTTGTATTCGTTGTTTCAATTGAAAATTTATAATTCCCACGCCAGTAAACAGGTATAAATCACAGAGAGTACGCAGCAATTATCATGCGCAAGAAATGGCGAGGGTCGAACGGCACAGACCAACAATAATAAAATGTGCACTGCCAAAGGGTCAAACGACTCGAACCATAGATGCATCTATTACCCCGCTCGCGAATCGATCATGCGATGCAGTCATATATAAATAATAGAGTTACCCTGCTCACGAATCATACATGTGATTCAGGTACTTATAAATAGAGATATTCACACAATAAATTCGTATTTTTTCAGGAAAACAATTACTCAAGAAAGTGATAAAATTCTCTTTTTGATGGACTCGAAGATTGTATTTAAATCTTTTCTATAAATCATTTGCGAAGTTCGATAAGGTTTTAAATATTATAAGTTTATCAGTAAGGCTACAAATACGCAAGTAAAACATGCTTTATCAGGAAAAACAAAATCAATTCCCTTTCTAGATGATTAAGAAAATAAAATTCAACCTTGTTAGGTATTCAACTATTAATTCGATAATTTTAACGGTCTAATTTTATTAGCAAAATTACAAGTACAACAAGTAAAGCATGCTAGTGGGTCCTAGACTACCCAGACACAAGCATGATAGTAGCTACGCACGGACTCCCGTCACCTCTTGTGTACGTAGCCCCCACAAATAGTAGCACATATTCGATTAGTTCACCTATGGGGACAATTTCCCCTCACAAGGTTAGAAAGTAGACTTACCTCACTCCGAAGATTCATAACCGGCCTCCAAGCCCTTCCGACGACTCAAATTGATGCACAACGCCCCAAAACTATCCAAATAACGGGTAAACCAATGAAAATATACTCTAATACTTATAACAATTCAATTTTATATGAACTCCTAACTCCGATCGGAAAGTTGACAAAATACCCTCTGGCCCACGTGCCCGGATTCCGAAATTTTTCGAAGATACCCATTCTAGGTCTTTCTTCAAGAATCCCATATTTCCACAAATTTTCATGCTTTAATCCATATCTAATTTATGAATAAAACTTGAAATGAGTAGAAACAACTTACCTTGACATAGATGACAAAAATACCCACGTGAAGCTCCCCAAAATCGCAACACCAAATGAAAATGGGAGAAGAATGGCCAAAATCTCGGTTAAAAATAACACACTATGCGATCATATTGCCCTTCATGCGATCGCATAAGAAAATCACAAGAGCCCCAAAAATTACCTCTGTGCGTTCCATACAAGACCCAGCGATTGCATAGGCTAACCCAGCAGCCTCCAAAAATTACCTCTATGCGATCGCAAACAACTCCTCGCAATCGCATAAGCCAATCCCAGGGCCTCCAAATATTCCTCTATGCGATCGCAAACAATGCCCCGCGATCGCATAAGCCAAAATCCAGAAGCCTCCAATCTTGCACTATGCGATCGCAGACCCATTCACGCGATCGCATAGAGTAAAAACCTGTTGCACTCACACCAGAAAAATCAGCAATCCTCACAAGGCAAGAATCGACCCGTTGAGCATCCGAAACACGCCCGAGGCCCCCATGACCTCAACCAAACCTACCAAACAGTCCTAATACCTCATTCGAACTTAGTCGATCCTTGAATTCACATCAAACAACATTGAAATCACGAATCGCAACCCGATTCAAGCTTAATTAACTTAAAACTTCAAACTTCTATATTCGATGTCGAAACCTGTCAAATCACGTCCGATTGACCTCAAATTTTGCACAAAAGTCACATTCAACATTACAGACCTGCTCCTATTTTCAGAATCACATTCCGACCCCTATATCAAAATTTCCACTTCCGGTTGGATTTCTCAAAAACCTTCAAATTTCTATCTTTAACCAAATGACTTCAAAATAACCTACGAACCTCCGAATTCACTTCCGATCGCGCTTCCAACTCCAAAATCACCATACGGAGCTATTCCCAAACTCAGAATCCCAAACAGACATCAATATCACTGAAATGCACTTCAACCCAGACTTATCAAATTTCTTCTAAATGCTGACTTCTACAATATGCGCTGAAACGCTCCCGGGTCATCCAAAAACCGATCCGAACATACACCCAAGTCCAAAATCATCATACGAACCTGTTGGAACTTTAAAACTCTGATTCTGAGGCCGTTTACTAAAAAATCCAGTCTTAGTCAATTCTTCCAACTTAAGGCTTCTGAAATGAGAATTTTCTTTCCAAATTGACTCTAAACTTCTCGAAATTCAATTCCGACCACGCCGACAAGTCATATCACCTGAAATGAAGCTGCTCATGGCCTCAAACCGCTGAACGACGTGCTAGAGCTCAAAACGACTGGTCGGGTCGTTACAAGTTTTGTGCGATTTTTCGGTTCGGTTTGAACACCCCTAATACTAATAATATAAATGTTGTTTTAAACAAATTTTGACTTTTATTATTATCTTTCTTTCTAGAAATAATTTATGATGGATTTAAATATTACCAATCTAACAAAATTCTTCGTATGATAACTATGTCCAACAATATAGATCTCTTATTGTTTTTCACATTTTTCAATTTGAGTTCAATCGGAATAAGATAATTTCATATTAGGTACTTGAACAAATATTTTTTTTAAGGTCATGAGAACACAATATTATTGCATTGATATTTGAATACAAGTCAGCATATTGTTCTATTCTGTCTATCTACTAAAGTAAATGCACAACTCATGTATCGAAATTATACGAAGACATTAAAATACTCTTGTGTGATATAAATTTTTTCTTTATTAAATTGGCTAAATAGGCTGATTAGTTATCATTCAAGAGAACTTGTACCTTTTAAAATTATATTCTATACTCAATTGCATAGTTAATAATATTCGCTTAATTTTTCTCATATTTAAATTCATCAATATAGGGTACACAGATAATGCGTATACTATAAAGCTAGTACTTATAAAAACATGCTTAGAATTTAAATTTTCTATGAGTTGTTTTAATCTTCTTAACTTTCATAAACCTTTAATGTAACTTTTATATTTTTTGTGTTAATATGCTATATTATTAATTTATATATTAACAATTTTAATGATCCATGAGCTTACATCAAGTAAAACTTCAAGCAAAAGAAACTGCTCGCTAAAACGGTTTAGTTAATAGTCTCCATTGATATCACCGTTAATTACTCTGTGGCTCTCCACTGAAAGCCGGCAACATTTTCTTCTCTCTCTCTACAGTAATCCTACTAACCTGCTGCTGCTCATCCTCCTCCACCGGCGGTCTCCACCGGTAGACCTCAGCTGTAGCATTATACGAAAATTTTCTTCTTATAATTCTTTTCCTGTTATGTGCTGAAATGTTGCATGGTTCTGCCTTTGTGAAATGCTTTATCGTTAAATTCTGCTTCTTTTTTTTGTTTAACCATTGAACCTCACTGTCTCGACCAATTTGGATTCGTGTCACGAAAGGGAAACATCTCTTTATCACAAGTTCTCTCTCTTTTAGGGTTTGAATTCGAAACCTCTGATTAGGAATAGAGGGATCCCGACAATCTCACAAAGTACACCAATGGGTGGTTAATGTTGCATGTTTGTTGTGCCTTACGTGAAATGCGATATGGTTAAATTTTTCATGCAACTGAATATGTTTTTTCTTTCTTTTTTAGGGATGGGGGAATTGCTTTTATTAGGAATTTATTGAACATGAGATAATGACAAAATTAATCTTGTCAATTTCTGATTAGACGGTGCCTTCTTGAATTTGCTACATAACATGGTGTAGGCGTTTAAAAACTTGAAATTTGTTCTCAACAAGAAGAGATATGCTAATACATGGTTAGTTATCAATTTGCTTCAACATTTATTTTCCTTTTATCAAATGCAATGTCATCTCCATGATCTTCCACTTTATGTTTGGAAAGAGTCCTTATCATGTACACAAGCAATGTAAAATTTTTTTTAGACAATAAGTCAATTATAAGGTTATTATTCGCAAATCTTGTTGATCAGCATTAATAGATAACCTGATAAAAATGGTGTGACTAACATGTTATCATATGTTTAACTAACCCAATAATGCAAGAAAAATTCAAACTTCCAGTATATAACTTAAATAGACTTGGAAATGCAGGGATAGAAAATGGGGGTAGAGGAAGAAGGACACGGATCGTCGACTGCTGGAGGAATAAGGAGAAGAGGATGTACACTTTCAAAGGATGATTTTCTGCCAGAGGAATCATTCAAGAGCTGGGGAAATTATGTAAACGCATTGAGTAATACACCAGCTCGGCTTTATGATCGAGTGGTGACACGTTCTGATGAGCAAGAAGAGATGGATACCAAGGCAAGAAGTGTTAACCAAATGAAAAGGAGCTTGAATTGGTGGGATCTCATGTGGTTTGGGTTAGGTGCACTTGTTGGTGCTGGAATATTTGTTCTTACTGGTCTTGAAGCTCGTACTGAGGCTGGTCCAGCAGTTGTCCTCGCTTATGTTATTTCTGGGATCTCAGCTATGTTAGCTGTATTTTGCTACACTGAGTTTGCTGTGGAGATTCCAGTGGCAGGTATGTAACGTCACCTACATATCTCTATTTTGCTAACTAGTAAAAGAATATTTACTTTATCAGGTCATCGAAGATAAAAAGGCCGGATTAGTAACTTGGAAAATAAGACAGATTATATGGTATTAGAATTTTTGCAGCAAGCAAATCAAAAGTTTCAGAACTGTACAGAGTTGCAGTTAAAAGACAAGCGTTTCGCTTGTATACTGGTATTGTAGCCACGAGCCACGATATGGGCAGGGGCGAGTGTTTGAACACCAATCTTATAACTCTTCTCTGACATAATGTGCAATTTTGAGGAAGGTACCTTGAGATTGAGAAAATGGGAAAGAAAAGAAATGGAAGGGATATGAACCTTCATTCATTAATTAGAGAACACTACTTTTTTCTATTCTTATCTTCTTCTTGATTTGTTGATAATGATTTCTCCAACTGGAGGTAGACTTAGGATCTGAATACGACGGGGCACCACAGTATGCTAATCATTGTTGATAAATTCGGCGTGCAACTCTTTGAAAACTTAATGATTATGATGACTTTTCATTCAAGTATTAACAACAAGTTTTAAAGAAAAAGAAAAGAGAAATTTCTACGCAAAATTGGTGCTATAGGAAGGGAAGAGGTACACCGAACAGAGAGAGATTCTTCGCAAAATGGGTGCTATGCGAAGGGAAGGTGTTTGATTAAGCATGTTTCACACTTTGAAATTTCTAGTTTTTTAATAAAGAGGGGTGCCAGTGATCAAAAGAGCCCGTTCAAACTTACAATTATCAAAGACTTACTAAAGAAATCAAGATTATAAAAAGTATGTTAATACTAAAAGGACCAAAGAAGAGTCTCAAACGCTCAATTGCCCTTGCTGAGTTAGAGTGATTGTTGAAGAAGGTTGCATCAGAAGAATTTATATTTTTGTATTTGTGGAGCGATAAGTTGCAATTTGAAGTTTTTAATTTTAAGGGAGGAATTTGAAAAAAAAAATATTAATTAAGTTGACTATTATGTATTAATACTAAATTATAATTGAATTCAAAAAGAAAAGAAAAAGGTAAAAAATAAAGTAGTTTGCTATTAAATATAAATTTCATTGTATTCATAGAACTAAAATTTAAAGGAGGGAAAAAGCTGAAAAGGAGGAGAAAACTCTAAAGATGCGATTCGAACACACGTCGTCCAACAGGATCACGAAATCTAAGCGCCCAAAGAAACTACTTCTTCTTTCTGCTTCTTTGTGTTTTGAGGCACAAATAAATATTTAAGAGGTCATATATATATATATATATATATATATATATATATGTACAGATTTATATAATATATATGTACAGATTTATATAATATGTATATACATGGTTTTTGCCCAGTGGCGGAGGCAGGATTTCCGCTAAGGGGGTTCAAAGAGAAAAAAAGGTTAAAAATAATTGTAACTAGTGGGAGTTGAACCTATGAAACGTTACAAAAGATTTGAACCCCTTTGATCACTAAGCTACAACTTTGAGCTATGTCAAAGGGATTCAAAACTTAATATATAGAGGTAAAAAACATATTGTGTCTTACATATACAGTATAATTTTTCGGCGAATGAGGTTCGGGTGAACCTTCTCCGCCCTCCTAAATCCGCCCCTATTTTTGGCGAGGCTAACGGTGTTCCATGACCCCTCAAACCCCTAATATAGGTGTGCCTTTGTCTCCCAATTGTGCATAAATATGCAATTTTTTCTCTTCTTATGCTCAAATTCTTTCGTTATGTCAATTAAGTTTATGAACAAAATTCTCATACAAAAGGTTTGACATCTTTGATAGGTGGTTCATTTGCTTACTTAAGGGTGGAGCTCGGTGACTTTGTAGCATTTATAGCAGCTGGTAACATACTTCTTGAATATGTGATTGGTTCAGCCGCAATGGCTCGCTCATGGACTTCCTATTTTGCCACTCTTTGTGGCCGCAAACCTGACGATTTCCGGATCGTGCTAAATTCTCTAGCAGAAGGCTACAATCGCCTTGATCCGATAGCCATCGGTGTTTGCATTATAATTTCCATCATTGCATGTAATAGCACCAAAGCTTCTTCTAGGATCAACTATATTGCATCAGTTGTTCATGTCCTAATCCTCCTCTTCATCATTGTTGCTGGTTTAATCCATGCGGATACCAAAAACTTCACCCCCTTTATGCCATTTGGTCCTCGTGGTGTATTCAAAGCATCGGCTGTGTTGTTCTTCGCTTATACTGGTTTTGATGCTGTTTCAACTATGGCCGAGGAAACCAAGAATCCTGCTAGGGACATCCCTATTGGCCTAGTTGGTTCTGTTTTATTGACCACTGTGTTGTATTGTGCATTGGCTGCTGTTCTTTGTCTTATGCAATCGTACAAGAATATCGATGTCAACGCCCCGTTTTCAGTTGCATTTGAAGCTGTTGGTTTAGGCTGGGGAAAGTATGTGGTTGCTGCAGGTGCGTTAAAAGGGATGACCTCTGTTTTGCTAGTGAACTGTGTAGGCCAAGCTCGTTATCTAACGCACATTTCCAGAACTCACATGATGCCCCCTTGGTTTTCTTATGTAAATGCAAAATCAGGAACACCAGCCAATGCCACTATATTCATGATGACATCTAGTGCACTTCTTGCATTATTTACAAGTCTTGATATTCTTTCAAACCTTTTGTCTATCTCTACACTCTTTATCTTCATTCTTGTGGCACTTGCTCTTCTTGTTCGGCGTTACTATGTCAGTAACGTGACCACTAAAGAGAATAGAAACAAGCTCCTCGTGTTACTTGCACTCATTGTGGCATCATCTATTGGCACTGCTACTATTTGGGGTGTTACAGATGATTGGAAAGGATATTGTGTCACATTGCCAATATGGTTCTTGGCAACTGCTGGAATATCAATTTTGGTGCCAAAAGCTAGGAGTCCAAAGGTATGGGGTGTGCCTTTGGTACCATGGATACCATCTGCATCCATAGCCATAAATTTATTTCTTCTAGCTTCCATGGATAAGGATTCTTTTATACGGTTCGCCATTTGGACTGTCCTTTTGTTGGTATATTATGTGCTCTTGGGATTGCATGCCTCTTATGACACCGCCAAGGAGCTTGAGAAGAACGCAGAATGGGGAAAAGTTGAAGGAGGAAATGCTTCAAGTGAGCCAGTTGGTTCAAGTAAATAAATTATGCTCTAATTAGTAGTATTTCATAATTTTGTTATATCCGATTCCTTTATTTTTTTAATTTCTTTTTGGTTGAATTTCTAGCCTACATGTTGAATTTTCTTTTTAAATGCGTGAATTTGGATTAGGTGAAACGGTGCAATAGTTCACTCCTGTAAATTTGAATTGTACAGAAATTTGTTTGTGTCCTATAAGAGATCTATCGCTCATTCATCTTTCTTTCTTTCTTTTTTTTTTCACAAAAAATCTTATAACTTTTAAAAAAATGAATAAATGAAAAGGTTATCTCACAGAAAGTAAAGGACATCTAGTAATACTAGAATGCTATTTGATCAATAATACATTTCATCCTAAAATTTCATATTTACTACGGGTAAACTTCAATTCATATTTGCATGGCCGAGGTGATAATTATACAGATAGCCTATTTTGTATGCAGATTCGTTACAAAAAATCGAAAAATCGTAACCTACATATAAATATTACTTTTCAAAAGTAATTAAAATTTAATATTTTTATGAGTAAAAGTGTACGTAGAATGAATGTCTATCTTTTAGAGAGTTTGTCCTTTGTGGTTAAGTCATTATCCCCCTATATATAAAGGGGTTTTACTCCATTATAAATCATCTGAAATTAAATAAGAATTACCTCTCTTTTCCTTGCAATATTCTCTTTTTTTTTAATTGTTTTATTTTACTTTATCAACACGAGATTCTACCATTTCAAGAAGCTCTTTGAGAAGATTAAGGTATAACTTTCTCCTCTTTTAATTATGACTGATATTATGAAAAGAAAGTTCGTTGCCCTTGAAATTTCGGGCAAGAACTATATGACATGGGCGTTGAATGCTGAAATTCATTTAGGTTTTGGAGACGCCATTAAAGATAAAATAAAGTATCTACCCAAGACTGTGCTAATGCCTTGATTTTCTTGCGCCATCACCTTGATGAAGGGTTGAAAATAGAATATCTCACAGTCAAAAATCCACTTGTTTTGTGGAATGGCTTAAAGGAAAGATATGACAAATTAAAGTTAGTCACTCTTCCACAAGCACCATATGATTGGGCTCATCAGAGGCTCCAAGACTTTAAATCTGTTTCTAAATATGATTCTGCAATGTTCAAAATTACTTCTAAATTGAAACTCTTTGGAGATAGTATCACTCACTATATTATGCTTGAAAAAACATTCACAATGTTTCATGCCTCCAATATCGTCTTGCAGCAGCAATACCGAAAGAAAGGTTTCAAGAAGTATTCTGAGTTGATTTCTCTTCTCTTTTGGTTGACCCAAAAACCATGACTTGTTCATGAGAAATCACGATAATCGACCCACTGGGTCTACACCATTGCTTGAAGTGGATGAGGTGTATCCCCACTATGCTAAGCATGAAAAAGGTCGTGGTCCTATTCGTGGTCGTGGCTGTGGCTGTGGAAGAAATTTTCCTGGTGTTAATCATTCCCTAAAGAAAAATAACCACCAAAAGTGAAAAGGGAAAGATGAGAAGTCAAAGGAAAATGGTTCAGAAACTAATTGATATCAATACGGTGGAAAAAGGCATCGGGCAAATATTTATCGTACACCAAGACATTTGATTGACCTTTATCAAGGATCTCTAAAGGGTAGAGGCCCTGAAGCTAATTTTGTCTATGATAATGAATTTGACATCACCTACTTGGTTGTGTCAAATTTCTTTGAGCACCCTGATGAAAAAATAGACCACTTGATCGGTGACGGATCCGTGGTTAAAGATGATTGAGTAGTTTGATTTTTATTTTTGCATATTCATATTAGCTAGTGAATAAACATCATGTAATCACAGTTCTTCACCTGAGTAGTGATGATAGGCTATACTATGTATTTTGGCCACTATTTGCACTCTAATTCGCTGCACTTTACTGATGTTTGAGCGTTAAATGGTAGTAAATTGCTCTGACTGAGTGTTTTATGCTTTGCAGGAGCAATTCCGGATTTCAATGAGGTTAGGGAGCGTTTTTGAGCTAATATGGAGTGTTGAAGGACAATTAAAAGCTTATGGAGTAAATTGGGAATTCGTTCGAGGATCAACGGAGGTTCAAGCACTTAATAAGAAGAATGAAAAAGAGAGCATAAAATTTTCCAGGTGCGCGGCCACACACTAACCGCGCACTAGGCCGCGCAAGTCAAGCAAGAGCTATCAAATGTGTGCGGCTAGATGCACGGTCATCTGCCCAGGTGCGCGGCTGCGCATGTGCCTCCGAGAAAATATTTCCCAGGGCTAAAATTATAATTACGGGGGCGGCTTTCCTTGACCTATATGAAGCCTAGCTCGTCTAAAAAGAGGGTATCTCGGTTTTTAGGAGAAACTTTGGAGGGAGAAGAAGCACAGAAGAAACGGGAAATCAAGATACTTGATTCAATTCACTCAATATGAAAGTTTGGTTGAATTTGGGAATTGTAATGTATTCTTGTTCTTCTAATACTCTCGTTTTGAATACTTTCTTCGTTATGGAGTAATTCTCCTCGGGGTTGACGGATGTTGTGAATTGATTTTTGTTTTGGGTTTTACTCTATTTTAATTGCCCGACCTTACTGAATGAGTTCTTCACGAATTGCAAGGTTTATTGTAGTTTCACTTTAATCGAAAGAGAAATTTACTGCTATTTGCTTTTTGCTATCTTAATTGGGTTGATTGTATGCCTCTTCTAGGTAATCGAAAGAGCTTAAGGAGTTATTGATTTACCAAATTCAGGAGAATAACTGAGACGTGTTCTCCTAAAGATCATTCATTCACTATTTTTGTGCATATATACATAGGCCTGTTATTGGGTTAGTGAAAGGAATAAAATTTATTCGGAAGAAGAATTGAAATCCGTGAAGTAGCCTAATCATCTGTTGAAATCGAAAGAATCAATAGAATCTAAGATTGAATTTAGCATAGTTGATCACGTATCTTGTCATTACCATTGCCTCTCTCATTGATATTCCTTTGTTATTACTAATAATTCGTGTATCACGAGTTTCTTACAATTAATAATATTAAATATTTGTAGTCAATAATAAGATAAATCAAAAGATTGATTATCCTAGATAGTGTTAAGCTGAAGAATTAATTGAACATTATTGAAACCAATCCCTGTGGAGACGATTTAATATTATACTACCTTTGACTAGCGAGCCTAAGTTTATACGCCGATTTGCGCTCGTCAAATTTTGGCGTCGTTGCCGGGGATTGGCGATTAATAGTGTTTAAATTAGTTTTTAGTTCTAATTCATGAACTACTTTATTTTATTTTCCTTTTTTATGCTCTTTTCATATGTGTGCAGGCAACAGGTTAATTTCAACGGTGTATGAATCGATCCTCTTCAAAGGACTTGGTGCCATACGATCCAGAATTAGACAAACACCTCAGGTAATTGAAAAGAGAGAAAGGAGCGAGTGAGTTGTTGTTGGGTCAGCCTTCAACTCAGGATAAAATGGTGAACAACAAAGAGATTGTAGATCTAGCTACCAGAGAGGCGGCTCAGCAATAGGAAGCACGATTAGCGGCTGAAGCGGCCCGCATAATTGCTGATGAAACGATTTATGGGGATCGAAAAATCAATCCCAACCGAATTATCGAAGATTCCTTTGAAAATGCAAGTTCTAGGCCTGGGAGATCACTGAGAGATTATGCTAGGCCGGTGTACAACCAACAACAGTCTAGCATGAGGACCCCACCCATCGATGCCAACAATTTTGAATTCAAACAGGGAGTCATCCAAACTATTCCGAATAATTGCATTTTCATAGGAAAACCCAATGAAGATCCCAACAACCATCTGATGGACTTTGATGAAATTATGAACCCATTCTGCTACAATGGAGCATCACATGATGCTATATACCTCAGAGCATTCCCGTTCTCGCTGAAGGATGATGCAAAGCAATGTCTGAGAAGTTTACCCACAGGGTTAATTTGTACGTGGGAGGAGATGACTACCAAGTTTGTGGAAAAAGATTTATCGACTTCTAAGAGGGAAGGATGAGGAAGGAGATTCAAAATTTCAACCAAGGTGAAGGAGAAACAATGTTCGAAGCATGGGGAAGATTTAAGGAGCTGCCGCGAAGGTGCCCTCACAACGGAATGGAGCAATAGATGCAACTTTAGGACTTTTGGGGTGGTTTAAACCCGTAATCAAGGAGATTGCTAAATAGTGCAGTTGTAGGACCTTTGATGAAGAAAACTCCGGAAGAGATTGTTACTATATTGAATGAACTATCTAAAGATGCAGATCAGTGGTCCACAGACTAAGGGGATCAGAGAAAATCAGCAGGGGTGCACCAAGTAGAATCGTCTGTAGAAATGTAGACCCAAATTGCAGCAATGGCTAAGGACATCAAGCAATTGACTATGGCTCAGGTGCAAACTCAACCACATGTGGGTTGTCATATCTGTGGGATGGGACACCCTACACACGAGTGTCAAGCTACAGCTGATGAGGTCAACACTGTGGAAATTTTTAATAGAAGAAACTACCAGCTGGGAACAACTTTAATGATATGGGTCAAAGACATCAAGGTTTTTCGTGGAGTTCACCTAATGGGAGCTTGAACTCATGGCAGCAAAATAATTGCAGACCCCAGGGTCATGGACCACCAGGTTTTCAGAACCAGCAGAGGCAACAATACTAGACACCACATCCAAATCAGTCAAATATGGAAGATCTCATGAAGGCATTCATCAACAAAACAAATGAAAAGTTTGAGACTCATGGCACGACTATCCAGAACTTAGAAAGAAAAATAGGACATATTGCAAATTTGTTGTCTGAGAGGGCTCTTGAGACTCTCTCATCCGACACTAAAAAGAAACCGATGGAAACAATCAAAGTTGTATCTCTGAGAAGCGGAAAAGCATTGACTGACCCCATAGCGAAGGCCAAATCGAAAGTGGTCAACAAGCAGACTGAGACACCAACAGAGGAAAAGAATGAAGAGAAAAAGAGCCAGAATAGCAGGGTGCAAAAAGAAATTGAAGAAAGTAGATATATGCCAGCTCTACCGTTCCCTCAAAAGATGAAACGGGAGAAACTTGACAAGTATTTTGGGAGATTCCTGGAGATGCTCAAACAACTTTATGTGAACATACCTTTCACAGAGGTACCCCCTCAGATGCCCATTTAGGCAAAGTTCTTGAAGAAAATCCTATCTAGCAAGAGAAAATTAGAGGAGACAATAATGGTAAAGCTAAATGCCCACTACAGTGCCATATTGCAAAAAAAAATTCCACAAAAGTGTGGGGAACCATGAAGCTTCACTATACCATGCTCGTTGGGGAGTGAAAATTTGAACAAGGCCCTCTGTGATTCAGGTGCGTCTATTAATCTAATGCCTCTGTCTGTATTGAGTAAATTGGAGGGTGAACTTGGGGTGATCAAATCAATACCAGTATCCCTACAACTGGCCGACCAGACCACCATTATACTTGAGGGAATCATTGTAGATATTCTAGTGTGGGTGGACAAGTTTGTGTTTCCCGTAGACTTTATTATGGTGGATATGAAGGTGAACAAAGAGGTGCCTTTAATATAAGGAGGCCATTTTTGTGTACATGTAGAGCCATCCTTGATATTTATAAGGGGCCGCTTATGCTTAGAGTGGGTACTGAGAAAGTGGTATTCCAAATGATGAGAATGATGAAATACCCCAGTGATGAAGTGTCTGCCTAATCGTGTTTCAGTATCAATGTCATCGGGGATTTGACTGAGAATTACAAGTTTGACAAGCTTGTGAAAGATACTCTAGAGAGCTGTATTACACGGTCTAACACAGTGGATGATGAAGATCCAGAAATAAATAAAGAGGCTGAAGCTCTTGAAGTCGAGGATCAAGTTGTTGATGAGGATGAACTAAAAGAGGAGGCTTCTCATCCCAATGTGGAATTGAAAGTCCTCCCCACTCACTTGAAATATGCTTTTCTAGAAACTAACAATTTTCTCATGATTGTTTCTGCTAATTTGACAGGAACACAAGAGCAAATATTGGTGGAACTGTTGTCAAAGAACAAGAAGGCCATTGGTTGGAGCATAGTTGATATTCAAGGAATCAGTCCAACCATATGCATGCACAAAATTCTGTTGGAAGAAAATAGCAAACCAGTGGGGCAACCTCAATGCAAGTTGAACAAACATTTGGAGGAGGTAGTGCATATGGAGATCATGAAATTGCTAGATGCGGGAGTGATTTTTCCCATATCTGATAGCCAATGGACTAGTCCAGTGCAAGCTGTACCCAAAAAGTGGCATGACAGTGGTGAAAAATAAAGATAATGAATTGATCCCCACAAGAACAGTCACCAGATGGAGAATGTGCATCAATTATAGAATGCTAAATAATGCAATAAGGAAAGACCATTTTCCACTCTCTTTTATTGATCAAATGATCGAGAAGGTGGTTGGACACGGATGCTACTGCTTCCTGGATGGGTATTCAAGCTAGAATCAGATACCTATTGCCCCAAAGATGTTGAGAAGACCACATTCACTTCCCCGCCAGGTATTTTTGCTTACAGGCACTTTTCAGAGGTGCATGATGTATATATTCTCCGACTTAAACAGGAAGTGTTTAGAGGTGTTCATGGATGATTTCACCCTTTTTGGTGATGACTTTGAGGATTGTTTGATGAATTTGAAGTTCGTGCTCGAACATTGTAAAGCTACTCACTTGGTTCTTAACCGGAAGAAGTGTCACTTTATGGTGAAGGAGGGAATTGTCCTGAGCCACGAGGTAACTGCTCATAGAATAGAAGTTGACAAAGCTAAGTTGGATGTTATTGCTAGGCTCCATCCCCTGACTTCGGTGAAGAGCATAAGAAGTTTCTTCGGACATGCTGGGTTCTATAGGAGGTTATAAAAAATTTCCCGCATTACCAAGACGTTGACACAATTGCTAGTGAAAGATGCCAAGTTTATTTTCAATATGGAGAGCTTAAGAACATTCGAATTGATAAAGGAAAAGCTTGTGAGTGCTCTCATTATGTTGACACCTCATTGGAGCCAGCCATTTGAGATAATGTGTGACACGAGTGATGTAGCTGTGGGAGCATTTCTAGGGCAACAAAAAGATAAAATTTTCAGGCCCATCTACTATGCAAGCAGGACATTTAATGATGCTCAAGTCAATTATGCCACTACTGAGAAGGAGTTTTTTGTTGTGTGCTTTTATTTTGAAAAGTTTATATCGTACGTGGTGGGAAGGAAGGTGATTGTACACAGTGATCACTCAGCGTTGAAATACCTATTGGTCTCCGAAAGGCCGTCTTGGTATGCAGATGTAGCCAAATTTTGGCTAGTGGATAGTTACCCCGTGACCTCATTCGTGATCAAAGAAGAAAACTTCAAGGTGAGGTAAAAAGTTATTTTTGGGATGACCCTTTTTTATTTAAACTGTGTGCAGATGGTGTGATTCAAAGATGTGTTCCTGAAGGAGAAATGACAAGCATTCTATCTCATTGCCATGATAGAGCAGCTGCAGGTCACTATGGTGGAAATCGCACTACAACAAAGGTCATGGAAGTCGGTTTCTTTTGGCCTACTCTGTACAAATATGCAAGGGCATATGTAGCTGCATGTGACAAGTGTCAGAGAGTAGGTAATATTAGCAGGAGGGATGAAATGCCCCTCAAATCCATTCTGGTATGTGAAATTTTTTATGTACGAGGAATCGACTTCATGGGTCCGTTCCCAATGTCGCATTCTCTTGAGTATATCCTAGTAGCCGTTAATTACATCTTTAAATGGGCCGAAGAAATCCCTACTAGGACCAATGATGCTCGGGTGGTGCGTGAGTTCTTGCGGAAAAACATCTTTACCCGTTTTGGGAAACCTAGAGCGAATATCAGTGACATTGGGTCACATTTTGTGAATAGGCAATTTGCTGCACTGTTGTCCAAGTATGGGGTCACACACAAAATAGGAACCCCGTACCATGCTCAAACTAGTGGGAAAGTCGAAGTTGCTAACCAGGAACTAAAATGAATTCTTGAAAAGACATTTAGTGATTCTCATATAGAACAAAAATGGATGTGTCAGATTTCTTTGAGCACCCTGATGGAAAAATAGACCACTTGATTGGTGATGGATCCGTGGTTAAAGATGATTGAGTAGTTTGATTTTTATTTTTGCATATTTATATTAGCTAGTGAATAAACATCATGTAATCACAGTTCTTTACATGAGTAGTGATGGTAGGCTATAACTATGTATTTTGGCCACTATTTGCACTCTAACTCGGCACACCTTACTGATGTTTGAGCGTTAAATGGTAGTAAATTGCTCTGACTGAGTGCTTTATGCTTTGCAGGAGCAATTCCGGGCTACAATGAGGTTAAGGAGCGTTTTTGAGCTAATATGCAGCGTTTGAGGCCAAGTAAAAGCTTATGGAGGAAGTTGGGAATTCGGTCGAGGGTCAACGGAGGTTCGCACACTTAAAAAGAAGAATGAAAAAGAGAGCAAAAAATTTCCCAGGTGCGCGGCCGCACACTGGGCCGCGCAAGTCAAACAGAAACTGTCAAATGTACGCGGCCAGATGCGTGGTCACCTACCCAGGTGCGCGGCTGCACACGTCCCTCCGAGAAAATATTTCCCACGGCTAAAATAGTAACTACGGGGGAGACTTTCCTTGACCTATATGAAGCCTAGCTCGTCTAAAAAGACGGTCTCTTGGTTTTTAGGAGAAACTTTGGAGGGAGAAAAAGAACGGAAGTAATAGGAAATCGAGATACTTAATCTAATTCACTCCATACAAAAGTTTGGTTGAATATGGGAATTGTAATGTCTGGTGGTTCTTCTAATATTCTCATTGTGAATACTTTCTTCGTTATGGAGTAATTCTCCTCAGGGTTGTTGACGGATGTTGTGAATTGATAATTGTTTTGGGTTTTACTCTATGTTAATTGCCTGACCTTACTGAACGAGTTCTTAATTGAATTGCAAGGTTTGTTGTAGTTTCACTTAATCGAGAGAGAAGTTTACTTCTATTTGCTTTGTGCTATCTTAATTGGGTTGATTTTACGCCTCTTCTAGTTAATCCAAAGAGCTTAAGGAGTTATTGATTTACCAAGTTCAAGAGAATAACCGAGACGTGTTCTCCAAAAGATCATTCATTCATTATTTTTGTGCATATATTCATAGGTCATGTTAAATGTTAGCGAAAGGAATAAAATTTATTCGGAAGAAAAATTGAAACCCCTGAAGTAGCTTAATCATCTATTGAAATCGAAATAATCAATAGAAGCTAAGATTGAATTTAGCATAGAGTTACCCCGAACAATAGTTGATCACATATCTTGTCATCACCCTTGCCTCTCTCATTGATATTCCTTTGTTATTATTAATCATTCGGGTATCACCAGTTTCATACAGCCGATAATCTTAGTTTATTTGTAGTCAATAATAACATAAATCAAAAGTTTAGTTATCCTGGATAGTGTTAAGCTGAAGAATTAATAGAAAATTATTGAAAACAATCCCTGTGGAGACGATTTAATATGATACTATATTTGACTAGCGAGCCTAAGTTTATACGCCGATTTTGCGCTCGTCAAGTAGTAGTCATTAGTATCAAGTCATATTATTTATTTATGGAACAGTGTTACTATTCGTTTTAAACAATGTTTCAGTTCCCTTAGTTTTCAAAGATTAATATATTCTTTATTAAAGTTTTATCATGTGAAAAGAAAATTTAACATTTGCAAATAGCCAAGTTAACAGATTATCGACACATTAAATGAACAAGTCATTTAGTATATTTTTAAATGATCCAATTTCCTCTGTGTTTTCTTATTGTGCAAGACTATTAAGTCATTCAATGAAAAGCATAATTATATCATTTTTTGCTACGTAATGTTTTGTATCATAATTAGAGTTTGCTCAAAATTGTATTAAAATGTTTGATTTAAATTTATATCTTTTCCCTTTTTTTATGAAAATACTAATGTTTATTAGTATATTTCCTTTTGTATGCAACACCATGGGAAAAAATATAGATATTTCTCAAAGCAAACTTGGATCAAAGTTCAATTGTAAAAATATTTGCTTAATTGATTCATGTACGACACATACAATATTCAAAGAGAAGAAATATTTCTCTCATTTAAGTATGTGTAAGGAAGATGTTACTACAATTTCTGATAGTAGTAATCTAATTAAAGGCTCTGGAAGAGCTACTATAACTCTGCCTAGGGGAACAATACTTATTATAGATAATGCAATGTTCTCCTCCAAGTCCAAGAGGAACTTGTTAGTTTGAAAGATATCTGCCGAAATAGATATCATATTGAGACAATAGATATAATAATCTAGAATATCTCATTTTTGCCAAAAATGTCTCTGGCCAGAGAAGGGTAATTGAGAAGTTCTCATCTTTATCTTATGGCATGTATTGGATAATAATTAGTGCAATTGAGGCACATTCTATCATAAACCAAAAGGTTACTAATTCCAATACTTTTGTACTTTGGCATGATCGATTGGGACATCCTGGATCAATTATGATGAGACGGATTATAGAAAACTCAAATAGGAATCCACTAAAGAGTTTAAACATTCTTTTAAATAATGAATTTTTTTGCACTTCTTATTATCAAGACAAGTTAATGTAACGACCCGGCCAGTCGTTCCGAGAGTTTATCCCTGTTCCCCATTTTTGTTTCATTATATTCGGTTCAGCTTCATTACATTGTGTTAGATTGGTTGGCTCGGGTTCGGAGCGATTTTTGGAGAGAAATGAGACACTTAGTCTCTTATCTTGGTTCAATAGTAGAAAAGTCAATCGGAAGTTGACTTATTAGTAAACGACCACAGAATGCGGATTTTATAGTTTGGATAGCTTCGTTGGGTGATTTGGGACTCAAAAGTGTGTTCGGAATGTGGTTTTGATGTCCGATGTAGAATTAGGCTTGAATTGGCGAAAGTTAATTTTTGGCGATTTTCGGTCGGCAGTGAAAAATAGGCTATCAGGGTCGCAATGGAAGTCCGAAAGATGGAGCAGGTTTGTAGTGTCATTTTGGATGTGTGTACAAAATTTCAGGTCAACCGGACGTGTTTTGGATGGTTTCGGCATCTTTGGCGAAATTTAGAAATTTCAAAGTTCATAGGCTTGAATTTGATGTAATTTTGGTGTTTTTATGTTGTTTTTGGTGTTTCTAAGGCTCGACTAAGTTTTAATGATGTTATGGGGTGTGTTGGTAGGATTGGTTGAGGTCCCGGAGGCCTCGAGTGTATTTCAGATGCTCAAACGAGCATTTTTGGTCTTAAAGAGTCTGTTGTTTTTCTGGTGTTTAAGCAGCAGGTGTTTCTTCAATGCGATCGCGTGACGTCATCCGAGATCGTATAGAGTAAATTTTGAGGCAGGAAAGTGTGTTCTATGCGATCGCGTAATAAGGTTTGGGATCGCATAGGTTGGGCAGCTGAAGCAGCGCGATCGTGTGGCCCTTTGTGCGATCGCATAGGGTGTTCTGAGGCGCGTGTGTGGGATGTTTATTTGAGCTATGCAAACGTGTGAGTTGGTATGAGAACGCGTAGAGTGTTCTGGGTTGTGCATCACGATCGCGTGGCTGGAGTCGCGATCGCACTTAAGGAAATATTAGTGCTGGGCAGAATGTTTTATATAGCCCTTTCTTGCGAATTTTGTCTAATTTTCTCCATTGTTGAGCGAGTTTGGAGCTCTTTGAGAGGGTTTGAAGAGGAAATCGAAGGGAATCACTTGGAGGTAAAATTTTCGACTTCATAACTCGATTCTATATTATTTTCTAAGTAATTAAACCGGAAATTTGTTGAATTTAAACCCAAAATTGGGGAGATTAGGTGCATGAGAATTGGAAATGTCTTTTGATGATTTGATTGGGAAATTGTAGTCTGATTTTTGTGTTCTTGGTATGCATAGAATCGTGGGAGGATGAGGATTCTAGTGATGTAAATTTTATCAAACTCTGAGACGTGGGCCCGGGGCTCGGGTTTGGCCGAATTTCGGGAATGGTGCCTAATTTTGATAGTTTTCGATTGGAGTTCGTCTCCCTAGCATATCTTGATGTTATTGATCTATTTTGTGATAGACTCGGAGCATTTGGGAGCCGATTCGAGGGGCAAGAGCACCGCAGAATAGTTTTTGAGCTATTTTGAGGTAAGTAACGAATGTAACTCTAAACCTGAGGGTATGGAACCCCGTTATTTAATATTGTTTTGGTAAATGAGGTGACACACATGCTAGGCGACGAGCCTGTAGGCGTGCACCGATAGGTATTGTGAATTGGTCTATCCCGTAGCGACTATTAAGCCGCGTATTCTATTTGAAACCTTACGACATCCTGTCTTTCAGAAGTTTATACTTGTTTATCGGCCGTTACCCATGTCTGGGGCCTCGTGCTGACCTTTTTAGAACCTCAGGGGTATGCTCGATGTTTGGGGCCTTGTGCTGACCTGTTAAGAACCTCAGGGGTATGGTCCATGTTTGGGGCCTTGTGCCGACCTATTTAGACCCTCAGGGGTATTTTCCATGTTGGGGCCTTGTCCCGACCTATTTAGACCCTCGGAGGTACTTTTACACTATTCTACCACTATCCTGATAGAACATTTGTGAACTCTGTCATGTTTACCACTTTTTGTTATTTTCACTGTTATCACACTGCCTTGAAATTCTGAGAAGTATTTTGGGTTGAGTCCCGTGAGTTGATATGAATTGCCCAAGTGGCTTGTGAGGATGACTGAGTCAGGACGAGAGCCGAGTATGTGAGGATAGTTAAGGATCGGGCTGCACGCTGCAGCAATATATATTTCCAGGTTGAGAGCCGAGTATGAGAAGATAGTTATGGATCGGGTTGCACGCCGCGACAATATATATGTTATATATTACATATGGATCGGGCTGCACGCCGCAAAAATATACATATTATGTATGGATCGGGCTACACGTTGCAACAATATATATGTATTATATGTGGATTGGGCTGCAAGCCGCAACAATATACATCATGCATGGGTCGGGCTGCACGCTGCATCAATATATATATTGGATCGGGCTGCGTGCCGTAGAAATATATATATTTGATCGGGCTGCACGCCGCAACAATATAGTGCTTGGGCTGAAGGATCCCCTCAAGGAGTCTGCACACCCCCAGTGAGCGCAATCGACTATTATATGGATCGGGCTGCACGCCGCCGCGTATGTTATATGGATCGGGCTGCACGTCGTAGCAATATACATTATATATGGATCGGGCTGCGCACCGCAGTAATATATATATATATATATATATATATATATATATATATATATATATATGTATATTTGTAATGACCCGGCCGGTCGTTCGGTGAGATTAGCCCTGTTTTCTCCGTTTCTACTTTATCATATGTTGCTTAGCCTATTTATGTTGTGTTGTGTCAGGTTGTTCGGGTTCGGAGTGCTCGTGGTGAGGATTGAGACACTTAATCTCTTAAATTAACTTAATAGTTGAATAAGTCAATTGAGAGTTGACTTATCGGTAAACGACCTTGGAATGCAGATTTAATGGCTCGGATAGCTTCATTAGGTGATTTGGGACTTAGAAGTGTGTTCGGAATGAAGTTTCGATGTCCGGTGTAGAATTAGGCTTGAATTTGCGAAAGTTAGTTTTTGGCGATTTCTGGTCGGCAGTGGCAAATAGGCTATCATGGTTGGAATGGGATTCCGGAAGTTGGAGCAGATTCATAATGTCATTTTGGATATGTGTGCAAACTTTCAGGTCAATCGGAGGTGTTTTAAAGGCCATTTGTGCGAGAATAGTTCATTTTCTTCCATTATTTAACGAGTTGGGAGCTCTTTTGAGAGGGTTTGAAGAGGAAATTGAAGGGAATCACTTGGAGGTAAGGTTTTCAACTTCATAACTCGTTTATATGTCGTTTTCTAAGTAATTAAACCGGAAAATTGTTGAAATTAAACCCAAATTTGGGGAAGAAAGGTGCATGGAATTGGAATTTCTTTTGAGGATTTGAGTGGGCAGTTGTGGTCCGATTTTAGTGTTCTTGGTACTTTTAGAATCGTGGGAGGACGAGTATTCTAGTGATGTAAATTTTATCGGACATCAAGATGTGGGCCTGTGACTCGGGTTTGGCCGAATTTCGAGATTTTTGTATAAATTGATAGTTTTCAATTGGGTTGTGTTCCTTTAGCGTATATTGATGATGTTAATATGGTTTTGGTTAGATTCGGAGAAATCGGGAGTGTATTTGAGGGGAAAGAGTATCGCGGATTAGTATTGTGGCCCGGTAGAGGTAAGTAATGGCTATAAATCTTGTACTGAGGGTATGAAACACCGGACTCCATATTCCTCACTGTTTTAAGAATGGAACACATGTCGGATGACGAGTATGTGGCGCACACTAAATTTTGGATTGGACTTGGTCCTCTCCACGAAAACTATTGAGTTGCGTAATTTACTCTAAATCATATGTTAAATTGTGTTCTAAAGACTATATTTGGGCTATAAGCCATGTTTGGGGCCTCATGCCGACTTGTTTAGACCCTTTGGGGGCTTTTACTGCTATTTCCTCACTGTTGATTTATGATTTACACTCAGTCATGTTGTGCTTAACTATTTTTGAAACTCAGCCTTATTTACACTATTGAGATACAAAATGATATTTTGGGTCGAGTACCCCATTTTACTGATACGCCCGAGGGGCTTTTGAGAGGTTCTGACTGAGTGAGGCCGAGGGCCTGATTTGTAAGGATATGATATGCCACGAGGTGGCTTGATATTAGCGCTTGGGCTGAAGGAGTCCCTCTGGAGTCTATATACACCCCTAGTGAGCGTATGTACCTACTGAGTGCTTAGTGCTGAGTGTTGAGTGCTGAGTGCTGAGTGCCGAGTGATGAATGATTGGGAGGCATGAGTGACAGTGTGGTTTCCCGAGGGGCTGATACTGAGTGGCTGTGAGGTGCTGAGTGATGTTCTGCCCGAGGGGTGATTTATGATTCATGATTTTGCCCGAGGGGCTACTTATGATTTATTTCGTTGTTACACTAAATCATTCAGTTATTTTTACCTCTGAAATTGTTGGAAAACATATTTTTTTCAAAGGATTTTTCTGAAGTTGGTTTTAAGGCATGATGATTTCATATTTCTATGTATATACTGTTGGAAACAAAGGCTGTGCATATTGTGAACTGATGATATTGATTTTTATGTGTTTATTGCCACTTAGACTTGATTTATTTTCATTATACTGAGTTGGCGTACTCACATTACTCCATGCACCCCTATGAGCAGATTCAGGTGCTGATACTGAGCGTTAGCCATCTATTCCATGCGGAGCCGGAGTTCGAGATATAGAAGTAGCTGTTCAGCGTCCGCAACATCTCTGTTTTCTCTTCTTTTGTTATATCTAGCTATTCGTTCGGAGGTTTTGTATTATAATAGTAGACTTTTTGGTACATTTCTTATATGCTCATGACATGTTGACTCCAGATTTTGGGGATGGTTTTGACTATTTAGCTGTTTATTTTGCATAATGAATTAAGTAATTTTATATATTTTATGAAAAAAATGTTGAAAAATGGTTGGGATTTTAGAAAGAAACTGTAATTATGTGATTGTTGGCTAGCCTAGTTCCACGATAGGCGCCATCACGACCGGTTTAGGAATTGGGGTCGTGACAAGTTGGTATTAGAGTCTAGGTTACATAGGACTCATCGGTCATGAGCAGCTTTAGTAGAGTCTTGAGTATCGGTACAGAGACGTCTGTAGTTGTCTTCGAGAGGCTGCGGAACCCTTAGGAACAATCTCATTTTCTTGAATTCTGTCGTGCCATGTTGTTGATTCTGGAAATCTAAACTTCTGTTGTTTCCCTCTCTGACAGATGGTGAGGACTCGTGCTACCGATCAGGATGATCAACCACCAGCTGTTGATACCCAATTTTTTCTCAAACTATTTTAAAATTTGCATATATACCTTCAAAATCACCCTTTATAATAATTGATATTTTTCCGCAATTTTTCATATTTTAATTAAATTCTTTTTCAATTTATTCAGTATTTTTATATTCAAAAATTATTCATGAAGTATATTATAAATAATTTTCAAAATATTTCCCAGCTCGATATATCATTTTTTTAATCTTATTAGTTTTAATTATTTCACAAATTAGCCAATTTGGCATTATTTGACCATAATTACAATAAATTTGCAATTATAGCCTAGTTATACATTTTATGCCATTTAAATCAATAATTATTCATTTTATATATTTTCAATATTAATTAATTACCTTAATTTCACCTATTTAACCTTAATTTCATTTTATATGATTATTAGCTATTGTTATTAATTATTTATCTAATTTTAATGGGTATTCAACAAATAGCCATTCTTTATTTAAATTCCAGCCTAATTAATCCTGGTCCCTAACCCAATTAAATTGCCCAGACCCCCAATCCCAATACAATATCCTACCTAGCCCAACGATCCAGATTTTTGTTACCTTAATTAACCTAGACTAACCGCCTCGAACCCTCTCATTCTCATCGGTCCCTCATCTCTCTAACTCTCTCTCTCTCTCTCTCTCACACACACACACACACTCTCTCCCTCCCTCTAGTCTCTTCTAGAGATTTCCTGTCTCTTCAGGTTTCGATGGATCTCTTCATCTTCTCCGGCCATCCCTTCGCCGAAAACCTCGAAACCTTCACCACCCTCTTCCTCCTATGGTTTCTTTATACCGATAATGTCATCCCTAAGGCCCTCGAGGGGAGAGGACCCGTATGTTCACACTCATGGTGTTCCTGCTTACCCCATGCCTTCAAGGCTATGATTTCGAGTGAGGTCTGTGACCTTTGAGGCTGAGCCAGTGACATTTGAGGTTCTTGTCATCTTCTCTGAATTTTTCTTTGAAACCCTAAGGTTTGAAACTTCCGGTTCCTTCAGATCTACAATAGATCAATGCATATTACGAGTTATTGTGATGTTTCTTTTAAAGATCTTCTATTTTTTCTAAATGGTTCTTCACTTTTAACTAGGGTTGCGAAACCCTTTTTCAAAATAGTTTTCTTTGTCGATTTTTTAACACTATCTCATGATTTCCCCTCACATTTTTCATTATTAAAATCTTTTCCTTGTGGTGTGGTCAGTACATGTGTTCGGTTGTCACAAATGGCTTGAATTTCTGGTGATATTACTCTATTTTTCCTATTAGGGTTTATGAATCTTCGTCTCTTTTGTGTGTATCATGTCTACTCTATTGATTTGTACTAGTAGCTGTGTAAAACCCTAATTTTTTAGACATAAACCCTGAAAACTACTGGTTTGCCTGCGTGTTCGCATTTGTGCTTATGTTTCATTGATCTTTAACCTATGTTGTTTGTCTTTGGTTCTTCTTGCCTCTGTGACTCACATGAATCCTAAATTCATATACTAGGGTTTCTGTGTTCTTGCTTAACAACCGTGTTGTTTCATGTTGATTCTCTTCAATTAATATTATGCTTACTCGAGTCCTTGATTCTGTTTTATTTGTCACTCAATTGTTGCCTGACTTATAGCTTTGCTTATAATGTGGTCATTCCTGCTATACATAAGATTCTCTATTCACTAGTTGTTTGAATTTCTGATTCACTATGATTCGAAAAGCCCTACTGATCTCTCATGATATATTCTTCTGATTTCCAACCCCTAACTTGTTTTTCTTACCTTGATTTGTTACTGTGATTGATATTGCTTCCTTAATTGCTTGTTTTATTTGGTCTAAAATTATTTTCTTACATGTCCTATGCATGGTAACTTTCATTAATTATGCTTACCTACTAGCCGTTTGAGTTCAACTTCAATTAAGGGATACTTAATTGCATGTCATGCATACTGTTTTACCTCCTTTCCTTATTTGTTACTTACCGTTTGAATAACTCCTTAATTCAAGGGAGTACTTGGGCTGGTTATGCCCTGATTGATTCATTATGGGTAATTTGATTCCTACCCTTATTTTCACCTAGTTTCAAACTATATATATACTCTATTCGTTCCATGGAACACACACACAGAGACAACTAATCTGTTCAATTCTCTCTCACACAATTAAAAAAACTCTCCGGTCTCTCTCTTTTCTGTGCTAGTTACTGCTATTCTAAGTTAGCCGGCTGCAAGACAAGGCTAACTATTGTGCATCTCCTACTTCCTGTTTGTGTTACTGCTTTCTTCACTTCACTGGTATGTTCTAATTTAGATTTCAGTTCTCAAACCAACATGTTTCTATTAGTGTTGTAATTCAGTGTGTTTCTAATTAGATTTACTTCTTATTTTGTGGTTCAACATGTAACTAGGATCATGAACTCCATTCAAATGGTAAGTTAGGCTTTACTTGTCAATGACCAGCATGTTTCTATATACTTAACACCTGCTTCTTATGTGAATCCCCATGCCTGTGATTGGTACATTAGTGATCATAGTCTTAGTTGTTTGGTGTTGATATGTTAATCTAATCCAGTACTTTACTGTACCCCTGATCCTCTGAACCCTTAGGAGCTTCTGATTGCATGCCTATATGTGTTTCTGCCTGCTACATGTTTGCCCTCACATGCTCTGTATTTGTCCCTCAAATCCTATTACCCCTGCTTGTGATTGTTGGAATATCCCTAGTTCTTTGTTTGATGTTGAAATTCTATTCCAATCAAATTTCCTCTTCAAATTTTTTTTCTTACTTACCTTTTTTTTCAAAACTGTTTTCTTACTGAACCTTTTTTAAAAAAAAAAAAAAAACTATGTCAAGCACTTTCACATATACCCTTAGAAGTCTAGATTCTGCCCCCTCTGTGTGAGTATTGCCTTGGGACCCTTGAGTTCCCTCTGAACTTTGACACACAAAGGCTGGCCATTCCATACTGCACTTACTCTATCTTGGCTATGAAATCCTGGTGTGAGCAGTGCCCGGGATCCCTTGAGGTCCTTAGGCAACTCTGATACAACCGGATTGTGAAAAGGCTATGAACATTACCTGGCATTGAGGACCTGGAGACTTGAGTCTATTTTGTAGGCTCCCTATAGTTAACTTCTTATTTTTGTTCTATTTCAGTTGTTTAATTCATATTCAATGGTCTGTAATAATTAATTGTAAATAACTCTGTTGTCGGATAGTGAAAATGGTGGGTGATATGCATGTTGTAGTATAATTAAGGGTAGAAACCATGTTTTTAGGTTTATTTTCTCCATGTGCAATAACAACCATGTTTAGGTACAACATGCCATGCATTAGATATCATGCTACTTAGGATCTATGTGTATTCAGCATCTCATCTAAGCTTAGAAATCCTGCCTATAGGATAAATAATAAAATAAGTTGCTATTACGTGATTCTCCCCATGTTCTGAAACTTCACTAGAAGTATTGTCCTAGGATAAATAAACTACAATCATGTCTCATCATTCTATACACGTAGAGATCCTGTTCTAGGTAAACAACGATTAAAATCTGCCAACTATGCTATTCCTAAATCTGTGCATAATGCTATGATTCTATGTGCATTTAGAAATCCTGTTTGATATCCAATTTTTCCTCAAACTATTTTAAAATTTCCATATATACCTTCAAAATCACCCTTTATAATAACTGATATTTTTTCATAATTTTTCATATTTTTATTAAATTCTTTTCCAATTTATTCAGTATATTTATATTCAATAATTATTCATGAAGTATATTTTTAATAATTTTCAAAATATTTTCCAGCTCGATCTATCATTTCTTAATCTTATTAGTATTTAATTATTTCACAAATTAGCCAATTTGGCATTATTTGACGATAATTACAATAAATTTGCAATTATAGCCTAGTTATACATTTTATGCCATTTAAATATATAATTATTAATTTTATATATTTTCTATGTTAATTAATTACCTTAATTTCACCTATTTAGCCTTAATTTCATTTTATATGATTATTAGCTATTGTTATTAATTATTTATCTAATTTTAATAGGTATTCAACAAATAGCCATTCTTTATTTAAATTCCAGCCTAATTAATCCTGGTCCCTAACCCAGTTAAACTTGCCCAGACCCCCCAAGCCCAATACAATATCCTACCAGGCCTATCCCCAAACCAATTTGAGTCGTTGATCAAATTAGATCAACAACCCAGATTTTTGTTATCTTAATTAACCTAGACTAACCCCCCCCCCCGACCCCTCTCATTCTCACCGGTCCCTCACCTCTCTAACTCTTTCTCTCTCTCTCTCTCTAGTCTCTTCTAGAGACTTCATGTCCCTTCAGATTCCGATGGATCTCTTCATCTTCTCCGGCCATCCCTTCGCCGGAAACCTCGAAACCTTCACCACCCTCTGCCTCCTATGGTTTCCTTATGCTGGTAATGTCATCGCTAAGGCCCTCGAGGGGCGAGGACCGGTCTGTTCACACCCATGGTGTTCCTTCTTACCCCATGCCTTCAAGGCTTTGATTTCGAGTGAGATCTGTGACCTTTGAGGCTGAGCCAGTGACATTTGAGGTTCTTCTCATCTTCTCTGAGATTTTCTTTATAACCCTAAGGTTTGAAACTTCCGATTCCTTCAGATCTACAATAGATCTATGCATATTACGAGTTATTGTGATGTTTCCTTTAAATATCTTCTATTTTTTCTAAACGGTTCTTCACTTTTAACTAGGGTTCCGAAACCCTTTTTCAAAATGGTTTACTTTGTTGATTTTTAACACTATCTCATGATTTTCCCTAACATTATTCATTATTAAAACCTTTTCCTTGTGATGTGGTCAGTACATGTGTTCGATTGTCACGAATTGTTTGAATTTCTGGTGATATTACTCTGTTTTTCCTATTAGGGTGTATGACTCTTCGTCTCTTTTGTGCGTATCATGTCTACTCTGTGGATTCATACTAGTATCTGTGTAAAACCCTAATTTTTTAGACATAAAACCCTGAAAACTACTGGTTTGCCTGCGTGTTCGGATATGTGCTTATGTTTCATTGATCTTTAGCCTATGTTGTTTGTCTTTGGTTCTTCTTGCCTCCCTGACTCACATGATTCCAAATTTCATATACTAGGGTTTCTGTTTTCTTGCTTAACAACCATGTTGTTTCATGTTGATTCTCTTCAATTAATATTATGCTTGCTCGAGTCCTTGATTCTGTGTTATTTGTCACTCAATTGTTGCCTGACTTATAGCTTTGCTTATAATGTGGTCATTCCTGCTATACATAAGAGTCTCTATTCACTAGTTGTTTGAATTTCTGATTCACTATGATTCGAAAAGCCCTACGGATCTCTCATGTGATATTCTTCTGATTTCCAACCCTAACTTGTTTTTCTTACCTTGATTTGTTACTGTGATTGATATTGCTTCCTTAATTGCTTGCTTGATTTGGTCTGAAATTATTTTCTTACATGTCCTATGCATAGTAACTTTCCTTAATTATGCTTACCTATTAGCCGTTTGAGTTCAACCTTCGATTTAGGGATACTTAATTTCTTGTAATGAACAATGTTTATCTCCTTTCCTTATTTGGTACTTATCATATGAATAACTCCTTAATTCAAGGAATACTTGGGCTAGTTATGCCCTGATTGATTCCCAGTCCCTTAATTATGGCTAATTTGATTCCTATCCTAATTTTCACCTAGTTTTCAACTATATATATACTCTATTCGTTCCATGGCATAAACACACAAAGACAACTAATATGTTCAATTTCTCTCTCTTTCAATTAAAAAACACTCTGCTCTCTCTATTTTCTGTGCTAGTTACTGTGATTCTAAGTTAGTCGGCTTCAAGCCAAGGATAACTATTGTGCATCTCCTACTTCCTGTTTGTGTTACCACTTTCTTCACTTCACTGGTATGTTCTAATTCAAATTTCAGTTCTCAAATCAACATGTTTCTATTACTATTGTAATTCAGTGTGTTTCTAATTTGCTTTACTTAATATTTTTTTGTTCAACATGTAACTAGTATCCTAAACTCCATTCACATGTTAAGTTAGGATTTACTTATCAATGACCAACATGTTTTTATACAGTTAACACATGTTTCTTATGTGAATCCCGATGCCTATGATTGGTACATTAGTGATCTAGTCTTAGTTGATTGTTGTTGATATGTTAATCTAATCTAGTACTTTACTGTACCCCTGATCCTCAGAACCCTTAGGAGCTTCTGATTGCATGCCTATATGTGTTTCTGCCTGCTACATGATTGCCCTCACCTGCTCTGTATTTGTCCCTCAAATCCCATTACCCCTGCTTGTGATTGTTGGACTATCCCTGGTCCTTTGTGTGATGTTGAACTTCTACTCCAATCAAATTTCCACTTCAAATTTTTTTTCTTACTTATCCTTTTTTCAAAACTATTTTATTACTGATCCTTTTTAAAAAATAACTATGTCAAGCTCTTTCACATATACTCTTAGAAGTCTAGGTTCTGCCCCCTCTGTGTGAGCATTGCCTTGGGACCCTTGAACTCCCTCTGAACTTTGACAAACAAAGGCTGGCCATTCCACACTGCACTTACTCTATCTTGGATATGAAATCCTGGTGTGAGCACTGCCCGGGATCCCTTGAGGTACTTAGGGAACCCTGGCACACCCGTACTGTGAAAAGGCTGTGAAACATTACCTGGCATTGAGGGTGGAGACCATGTTTCTAGGTTTATTTTCTCCATGTGCAATAGCAGCCATGTTTAGGTACAACATGCCATGGATTATATATCATGCTACTTAGGATCTATGTGTATTCAACATCTCATCTACACTTAGAAATCCTGCCTATAGGATAAATAATAAAATAAGTTGCTATTACGTGATTTTGCCCATGTTATGAAACATCACTAGAAGTATTTTCCTAGGATAAATAAACTGCAATCATGTCTCATCATGCTATACACGTAGAGATCCTGTTATAGGTAAAAAATGATTAAAATTTGTCACCTATGCTATTCCTGAAACTATGCATAATGCTATGATTCTATGTGCATTTAGAAATCATGTTTAAGTTATTATGCATCATGTTGCATTAGATATCATGATATAGGATCGCATCTATTTAACTGCACTTAGTCTATATATAGAACAGTCCCCCATTCTAAGTAACTGTAATTAGTCTTTGCACATGTTCAACACCTAGAATTGCATGTTATTAGCTATAAACAACCTGGAGTCGTTAACAAATCTGAATAAATGTTGCATGTTATCCTAGACCTAGGCAAGCCTTAGGTAATTAACTTAAAAAAATAAAATCAGAACTGTCTTTATGATCATGTTTAACTGTCATCATGCTTAAAACCAGTAGGCAAGCCTGATTAAGAGTTCCTCTCTGGGTTATGCAATAAATCTGTCTTTGTGTTATCACCTAGATACCATGCTTTAGGATTATAAATTAATAGGGACCTTAGTTGTGTATGAGGCATATTTTTTATGCGTACTGTGTGTGGAGGAATACTCGAGCCTTTATCTGCTTTCTATGCTTTCCTTTATCAGCAGTCCTACTTGTTTTGTTATCTGTCGCCCTAGAATTTTTACCTTTAAAACCTGAGGGTCTTCCTAGCACCTCCTTTTTGGATAGGAGTCCTAATTTCCTCCGGGATTGATAGGAAGTGACGGGTAACATCATGCAATAGAGGTCGAGGCCAACACTCATTTTTTTATAACCTTACAGGGTGGGAAGGGTAGAATATGGATATGATGACCAGTGCGCTAATACCACGTGTAGCCCCTCTTCGAGGAGTGATTACCGGGTATTGCATTGATGTGATCCATATTATTATAAACCTAGGACACCTTTTATATGCTTAGCTCGTAATCCTTTTCAAAGTCTAACCTTTTTGCTATTTTCAAACATCCGTGTGATTAAGACTTAAATCCCCTCTTATTTGAGCCTTTACTTCTTATTTTCTAATTGTACAAATTCATGAAACCATTTGGCCGGGAACCATACTTGTGGATCCTGAGGGGTGCCTAACACCTTCCCCTTAGGATAATTTCAAGCCCTTACCCAATCTCTGGTTAGTAATGTAGTTGTAATTGAACCCCTTAGGTGACCTAACGCACCGTTAAAATCGTTAGGTGGTGACTCTTCAAATTATGCAAACCCCTTTCCCAAAAGGAACGAGTTGTCCCAACCAATGTCATACACCCGATTCCATGAGGAAAAAGGGGGCACGACACCAGCTAGACCAGCGAGAGGTCGAGGCTGCGGTCGAGGCCATGGTAGAGGTAGGGGCCAGCCCGTGCAGCTGTCAGGGAAGGGCCAGTTGATCCCCCTACTGTTCAGGGTCAGATTCCCGCCAGAGATGCTCCAGCGGTACAGGCTCAGGCACCGGCAGTGCCTATTGTTATTCCAGGTCTTCAAGAGACCTTGGCCCAGTCTTGACGGTGTGTAGCACCCTTGCTCAGGCAGTTGCCGCTACTTCTCAGGCCGGGGGAGGCAGTTAGACTCCAATTTCCCGGAAACCAGAGCAGGGTACTCAGGACCATCAGATACCGGGGGCAGTTCCAGCCTAGCCAGTTGCTCCAATTCGGGACTTCGTGGTTCCAGCTATGCCAGAGGACGATGAGCGTAGATTGGAGAGATTTAGCAGATTACAGCCTCTGACATTCAGTGGTGCTGAGGGCAAGGATACCCATGGTTTTCTGGATAAGTTTCAGTGGATGCTGCGTACTGCTGAGATTTTGGAGACCAGTGGGGTCTCATTTGCCACATTTCAGTTTTCTGGTGCTGCTTTCACTTGGTGGGAGTCTTTTGAGAGGCGTAGGCATGTTGGTTTAGAACCCCTCACCTGGCAGTAGTTCTCCACTATCTTCTTGGAGAAGTATGTACCTTAGTGTCACAGGGAGGAGCAACGCAGGCTTTTTGAGCAGCTGTATTAGGGAGATCTATCAGTGATGCAGTATGAGATATGGTTCTCGGTCTGTTGCCGAGATGCTTTGGCTTTATTTGAGCCTGGTTCTACATATTCCTATATTTTTTCATATTTTGCCCATTTCTGGATATGCCCCGTGAGTCTTTAGTTACATGTATTCATGTGTCGACTCCGATGGGTGATACTATTATTTTGGACCGTGTGTATCAGTCGTGTGTGATATCTAATGGGGGTCTGGATACCCGAGTGGACCTATTGTTACTCAGCATGGTCAATTTGATATGATATTGGGCATGGATTGTTTATCTCCGTGTCATGCTGTTCTTTATTGTCACGCTAAGACCGTGACCTTAGCTATGCTAGGATGCCCGAGGGTTGAGTGGAGAGGTTCTTCTGAGTATATGCCTAGCAGGGTGATTTCCTACCTGAAGGCTCAATACATGGTTGAGAAAGGGTTTTTATCTTATCTATCTTTTGTGAGAGATGTCAGTGGTGAGACTCTCGCTATTGATTCGGTTCCTGTGGTCCGTGAATTTCCGTACATGTTTCCTGCAGACCTCCCAGGCATGCCGCCTGATAGGGACATTGATTTTGGTAATTACCTGGTGCTAGGAACCCAGTCTATTTCTATTCCACCTTATCGTATGGCACCATCGGAGCTAAAGGAATTAAAGGAGCAACTTCATAAACTCCTAGATAAGGGGTTCATTCGGCCTAGTGTGTCACCTTGGGGGTGCATCGATGTTGTTTTTAAAGAAGAAGGATGGTTCTAGGCGTATGTGTATTTATTATCGGCAGGTGAACAGAGTTACAGTGAAGAATTGGTATCCCTTGCCTCGTATAGGTGACTTGTTTCATTAGTTGCAGGGTGCCAGGGTATTTTCCAAGATTGACTTGCATTCTGGTTATCATCAGTTGAAGATTCGGGGGCCAGACATCCCGAAGACTGCTTTCAGGACTAGATATGGTCATTATGAGTTCCTGTTTGTGTCATTTGGGCTGACCAATGCCCCAACAACCTTTATGCACCTGATGCACAGTGTATTTCGGCCTTATCTGAATTCTTTCATCATCGTATTTATTGACGATATCTTGGTGTATTCCCGATCTCGGGGGGATCATGATCAGCATTTGAGAGTTGTGCTTCAGACCTTGAGAGAGGAGAGATTGTATGCAAAACTTTTTAACTGTGAGTTCTGCCTTGATTCAGTAGAATTCTTGGGGAACATGGTGTCCAGTGAGGGTATTCAGGTTGATCCGAAGAAGGTAGAGGCGGTGCAGAGTTGTCCTAGACCGTCATCACCTACTGAGATTCGCAGTTTCCTTAGTTTGGCAGGGTACTACCGTCGTTTTGATCTATTGCAGCACCTATGACCAGACTGACCGAGAAGGGTGCTCAGTTCAGGTGGACTGAGGAGTGTGAGGAGAGCTTTCAGAAGCTCAAGTTAGATTTGACTACAACTCTGGTATTGATTTTGCCTACGGGTTCAGGTTCTTATACAGTTTACTGTGATGCCTCGAGAGTTGGCCTTGGAGCGGTTTTGATGCAAGATGGTAGGGTGATTGCCTACGTGTCCAGACAGTTGAAGGTGCACGAGAAGTATTATCCAGTGTATGATCTTGAGCTAGCAGCTATTTTTCATGCCTTGAAGATTTGGCGTCATTATTTGTATGGAGTGCATTGTGAGATTTTTGCTGATCACCATAGTTTGCAGCATCTGCTTAAGCAGAAGGATCTGAAATTGTGTTAGAGGAGGTGGTTGGAGCTTCTCAAGGATTATGACCTCACTATTTTATATCATCCGGGGAAGGCCAATGTAGTGGTCGATGCCCTGAGTCGCAGAGCAGAGAGTTTGGGGATTCTAGCCTACCTTCCAGTAGCAGAGCGGCCTTTAGCACTCGGTGTTCAGGTTTTAGCGGGTCAGCTGGTGAGATTGGATCTATCAGCGCCTCCGCGGGTAGGGGCTTGTGTGGCCTCTAGATCTTCTTTTTACGATCAGATTAGAGCACACCAATATGATGATCCATATTTGCTTTTTCTTCAGGACAGGGTCCGTCGCGGTGATGCCAGGGATGTGGTTATTGGTGATGATGGGGTCATGAGGATTCATGGCCGGATTTGCGTGCTCAATGTAGATGGTCTTCGAGATTTGATTCTGGCTGAGGCCCATAGTTCGCGGTATTCCATCCATCTGGGTGCTGCATAGATGTATTAGGATTTGAGGCAACATTATTGGTGGAGGCGGATGAAGAGAGATATTGTTGGGTTTGTGGCTCAGTGTCTCAACTGCCATCAGGTCAAGTATGAGCACCAGATGCCACGTGGATTGCTTCAGAGATTTGATATTCCGGAGTGGAAGTGGGAGCGGATCACCATGGATTTCGTAGTTGGACTCCCACGGTCATCGAGGAGGTTTGATGCTATATGGGTTATTTTGGATCGACTGACCAAGTCCGCGCACTTCATTCCTGTTGGTACTATTTATTCTTCGGAGCGGTTAGCTGAGATTTATATCAAGGATATTGTCCGATTTCATGGGGTTCCAGTTTCTATCATTTATGACAGAGGTACTCAGTTCACATCTCAATTTTGGAGAGCCGTACAAAGAGATTTGGGTACTCAGGTCGAGTTGAGCACATCATTTCATCCTCAGACTGAAGGGCAGCTAGAGCGTACTATTCAGATATTTAAGGATATGTTACGTGCATGTGTCATCGATTTAGGGGGTTTATGGGACCAGTTTCTGCCACGCACGGAGTTTGCATATAATAATAGTTATCAGTGGAGTATCCAGATTGCTCCGTATGAGGCTTTATACTGTAGGAGGTACAGATCTCCGGTTGGTTGGTTTGAGACGGGCGAGGCTAGACTATTGGGCAAAGACCTGGTTCCGGATGCGTTATGTAAGGCAAAGTTGATTCATGAGCGCAGTCTAGGCAAAAGAAATATGCGGACCAGAAGGTCCGGGATGTGTCTTTCATGGTTGGAGATAAGGTGTTGCTGAAGGTGTCACCCATGAAGGGTGTTATGCGGTTCGGGAAGAGCGGAAAGTTGAGTCCCAGGTTGATTGGTCCATTTGAGGTGCTTGAGACGATTGGCGAGGTGGCTTATAGACTTTCCTTGCCTCCCAGCCTGGCGAGTATTCATCCGGTGTTCCATATTTCGAAGCTCCGGAAGTATGTTGGTGACCCGTCTCATATTTTGGACTTCAGCACGGTTCAGCTCGTCGGTGATATGTCATTAAGGTAGAGCCAGTGGCTATTTTGGGTCGTCATGTTAGAAAGTTGAGGTCTAAGGATATAGCTTAAGTGAAGGTTCAGTGGAGAGGGCATCCTGTGGAGGATTCCACCTGGGTGATCGAGCGGGAGATGCGGGACATAAATCCTCACTTATTCGAGACTCCAGGTATATTTCTAGACCTGTTCGAGGATGAACGTTTGTTTAAGAGGGGGAGGATGTAACGATCCGACCGGTTGTTCCGTGATATTAGCACCATTTCCCCCATTTCTGCTTTATCATACGTTGCTTAGCCTATTTATGTTGTGTTGGGAGTGTTTTTGGTGAGGATTGAGACACTTAGTCTCTTAAATTAACTTAATAGTTGAAAAAGTCAACTAAAAATTGACTTATTGGTAAACGACCTTGGAATGCGGATTTTATGGCTCTGATAGCCTCGTTAGGTGATTTGTGACTTAGGAGTGTGTTCGGAATGAATTTTCGATGTCCGGTGTAGAATTAGGCTTGAATTGGCGAAAGTTAGTTTTTGGCGATTTTCGGCCGCTAGTGGAAAATAGGCTACCAGGGTCAGAATGGGATTTCGGAAGTTGGAGCAGGTTCGTAATGTCATTTTGGATATGTGTGCAAGATTTCAGGTCAATCGGAGGCGTTTTGGTTGCATTCGGCATCGTTGGTGAAATTTAGAAGTTTCAAAGTTCATAGGCTTGAATTTGATGTAATTTTGATGTTTTCGTGTTGTTTTTGGTGTTTGGTTGATGTCTCGAGGGCCTCGAGTGTTTTTGACAGGTTAACGGATCAAGTTTGGATGTTGGAAGTTGCAAATTCTTCTGGTGTTCTGTTCTGGTGTCCTTCTATGTGATCGCGTGGGTAAGAATGCGATCGCAAAGGCTTGTTGAGGTCAGCAAGGGTTTTTATGCAATGCGCATCGCGTGGGTGGAGGCCGCGGTCGCATAGAGTGGGTCATGTGTGCAGTACGATCGCGTAGATAAGGTCTGCGATCGCATAGGGTGTTCTGAGGCGCGTGAAGTGATGGGGGTTTGAGCTGTGCAAACGCGTGTGTTTGTACTCGAACGCATTGAGTTGGCTGGTCTGTGCATCATGATGGCATCGCTTCGAATGCGATCGCACTGAGGAAAATAAATGGCTGGGTAGAATGTTTTAAAGGCCATTTGTGTGAGAATAGTTCATTTTCTTCCATTATTGAACGAGTTGGGAGCTCTTTTGAGAGGGTATGAAGAGGAAATTGAATGGAATCACTTGGAGGTAAGGTTTTCAACTTCATAACTCGTTTAAATGTCATTTTCTAAGTACTAAAGCGGAAAATTATTGAAATTAAACCCAAATTTGGGGAAGAAAGGTGCATGGAATTGGTATTTTCTTTTGAGGATTTGAGTGGGCAATTGTGATCCGATTTTAGTGTTCTTGGTATGTATAGAATAGTGGGAGGACGAGGATTCTAGTGATGTAAATATTATTAAATTCTGAGACATGGGCCCAGGGCTCGGGTTTGGCCGAATTTCGAGTTTTTTTTTACAAATTAGTAGTTTTCGATTGGGTTGTGTTCCTTTAGCGTATATTGATTATGTTACTATGGTTTTGGTTAGATTCGAAGTAATCGGGAGCCAATTTGAGGAGAAAGAGCATCACTGATTAGTATTATGGCCCGGTAGAGGTAAGTGATGGCTATAAATTTTGTCCTGAGGGTATGAAACCCTGGACTCCATATTTCTCACTATTTTTAGAATGATGCACATGTTGGATGATGAGTATGTGGCGCACACTGATTTTTGGATTGGACTTGGTCCTCTCCACGGCCACTATTGAGTTATGTACTTTACTCTAAATCATATGTTAAATTGTATTTTAAAGACTATCGCTATATTTGGGCTGTAAGCCATGTTTGGGGCCTCGTGCCGACTTGTTTAGACCCTTTGGGGGATTTTACTGCTATTTCCTCACTGTTGATTTATGATTTACACTCAGTCATGTTGTGCTTAACTGTTTTTGAAACTCAACCTTATTTACACTATTTTGAGATATAAAATGATATTTTTGGTCGAGTACCCCGTTTTATTAATACGCCCGGGGGACTTTTGAGAGGTTCTGACTGAGTGAGGTCGAGGGCCTGATTTGTGAGGATATAATACGCCACGAGGTGGCTTGATATTAGCGCTTGGGCTGAAGGAGCCTCTCCGAATTTTGTACACACCCCCAGTGAGCGTAGGTACCTACTGAGGGCTGAGGGCTGAGGGCTGAGGGATGAGTGTCGAGTGCCGAGTGATTGGGAGGCATGAGTGACAGTGAGGTTTCCCGAGGGGTTGATACTGAGTGGCTGTGAGGTGTTGAGTGATGTTCTGCCCGAGGGGCGATTTACGATTCAGGATTTTTCCCGAGGCGATACTTATGATTTATTTCGTTTTTACACTAAATCCTTCAGTTATTTTTACCTCTGAAATTGTTGGAAAACATATTTTTTTCAAAGGATTTTTCTGAAGTTGGTTTTAAGGCATGATGATTTCATATATCTATGTATATACTGTTGGAAAGAAAGGATGTGCATATTGTGAACTGATGATATTGATTTTTATGTGTTTCTTGCCACTTAGACTTGATTTATTTTCATTACTACTGAGTTGGTGTACTCATATTACTCCCTGCACCCCTGTGTGTAGATTTAGGTGCCGATACTGAGTGTTCAGCGTCCGCAGAATCTCTGTTTTCCCTTCTTTTGTTATATCTAGCTATTCGTTTGGAGGTTTTGTATTATAATAGTAGACTTGTTGGTATATTTCTTAGATGCTCATGACATGTTGACTCCAGATTTTGGCATGTTTTAGACTATTTAGATGATTATTTTGCCTAATGAATTCATTAATTTTATATACCTTATGAAATGTTGAAAAATGGTTGGGATTTTAGAAAGAAACTGTAATTATGTGATTGTTGGCTAGCCTAGTTCCACGATAGGCGCCATCACAGCCGGTTTAAGAATTGGGGTGACAGTATTGGATCGGGCTGCACGCCACAACAATTGTCGTATGGTACCTGATGAGTGAGAGTGCTGAGTGTGAGCATTCACTTATGAGATCAGAGTCACGAGTGACTAAGAGGTTTGCCCGAGAGGCTTTACTTGTGAGCGACACTGTGCCCGAGAGGCGGATACTTTTATTAAACTACTGTTTTCACTATTCTTTACACTGAGCCTCTTTGATAAATGTTGCCTGATGTTTTAGACGTCAATACCACACAAGAAGATAAGTTACTTTGTGTGGTACCCAATTTTTGAGTGCTGTCTCAATAGAAGAATCTGGTTCTTCTTGATGTACATACTTCTACTGTCGCGGAATATTAAAAGCAGTAAAGTAAAAACACAAAGAGTTTTACGTGGAAAACACCTGGCTCAAAAGGTTAATAAACTCTTTTGTAATCCTAGGACTAACTCTAATCCCTTTGTAGTAACTAGACCCTAGCTAATTTCTACACGTCTCAAGTTAACTCTAACTTGAACAATGCGTACCTATTACACTTGCTTCTATGAAAGCTGAAAGATACAATATTAAAACTCCTACTACAATCAACTAGACTCAATAATTAATCAGATGGAACTGGTTCTTCTAGTTGATCTGTAGCCTTTTAATCGCACAATGACTGCTAGCAAATTGACTCTGGAAACCTTTCTTTTAGACTTTTGATTCACTTCAGCTTTTGTGCGTGTGTCATTCCAGCAGAAATACATCAAGTATTTATAGAGTCAGTTGAGCTTGTCGTCCAATTCCAGTCCAACTCTACCTGGGTGAACAAATTCGTACCAAACTCAACTTCCTTTCTTTTGTTACTTTCCTTGCTGAATTCGACTTCAATCTTCTCATCAGTTTGCAACCTTTTCGCATTAGGAGACAATCTCTTGGTTCATTGATATTTCACATTCACAAATATCTCCTATGCATATACGGTTCATGTGCCAGCTATTCAGTTCAAGATGTGTGCTCTGATGGACCTGGTTCAACTGGTCAGCCATTTGTCAATCTTCGAAACTATGCAATGACATGGGTCAACATTGACTTGTGTTTCATACAAGTTTAAAAAGGGAAAACTGGAGTTTTGTGAAATCCTTGGTAAATGTGGACTCTTGACTTGATCTATTACCTTTACTGGTACTTATTTTTGTGAAACTATAAAGTTTAAATGCTCGTCACTACACTTATTTTTATAGATGTCACACCTCCCTTTTCCTGTACCCGGATTAATGAAGGGTAATAAGGAACTTTTTCCAACTAAAGTGACATTATTCGGTTTTGGAATTTATTATTATTTTTCAGAGTAGCCACCCAGATTTTTGACGATGCTCCGGGACACCGTTTATTTTAATATCCCAAACCGAGGAAGTTTTTGACTCTGTTTAAAATGTCTGCGAACTAGAAATCCGGGTAAGGAATTCTGTTATCTCAGGAGAAGGTGTTAGGAATTCCCGAGTTCTGTGGTTCTAGCACGGTCTCTTAACTATTGATATTTGGCCTAGTTATCTGATTATTTACATATTTTAAACCTATTGTACTTTCTAACCTTTTTCAGTTTTTAGCCGCTTTTAATATTTATGGATTTATCTTGAAACAAGTCACGATGGCGTGCACTTATTTGTTGTTGGACACATTGTAAATGCGCCACATGAAATGCACCCGCGATTTACAATGTGTGATTTTTATTATTGTTCGAAGTTGTGGTCGGAAGCATGAGTTGCAAACCCGAGTGTGGATTACGTAATCATGACTATGGTCATGATGGTATAAATGCTTATTTGAAGCAATAGTGATTATTCAATTATTCTCTAAATCTTTGTAGTATGAGTCTAAACAAGGTATTTTTGGAGTATAGGGTATGCATGTATTCAAATCATCTAAGACTAAATTGGCTAGTCTAAGGCTAAATTTTTGGACTATGGCCAAATCTAGCCCAATTTAGCAAATAACACTTGGGCCGATCCTATTTTTAGGCTATTTGTGGAAGGGAGAAGTTATACAATTCAACTAAGCATGTTAAATGAAGGAATTAAAGGCACAACAACATAGAATTATTCAAGATGAAAGAACAATTTCCATTGTACATATTTCTAAATTTAGCCTGATCTTTGTGAGTTAGACCAGTGTTGTTAGCCTCATAACCCTGGGGATCTCCATAACGTCTGTAAAGAAAATAGAAAGTGCAGAAACCTTCGGAAAGGTGTGGGTCTTGGACATCCCGACTAATGTTCAACAAATCCAAAAACTTATGTGGAGTCACTGCCCTGGGTGCCACTGGGTACCGACTTTTAAGATTGTCATTGAGACCAGCATACCCTGCTATTTTCTCTAGCGTGGGCGTCAATTCAAAGTCTGAAAAGTGGAACACGTTGTGGGCTGGATCCCAAAACGGTACTAGAGCCTCGACGATGTCCAACCTCGGCTCGATTTTTAGAAGACCAGTAAGTCCCCCTAAAGCTTTCATAATAGACTTTCTACTAGCTTCCCCCAAGTCACTCCACCACATATGGAGTCCTAGAGTGATTTCCTCGACTTCCCTATAGGGAATGTTTTCAACTGTATTCATCCTGCACATTCGTTTTTGATTAAAACCACAAAATATTTTGAAAAGTTTTTTTTTTGCAAAGGGTTTTGTAATAAAGAAAAATGGACCATCTTTTGCGAGTACGACCCTTCAATACTTCGGCTAGGAAGTTTTTAAGGCTGTGTTTGCAAATTGGGTCGAAATTTAAGGACAAATCAAAAGCGGCCACTTTTGCAAAAAGGGCCTTCCGGTGCCCTAGTTGGGCAATCAGGCTATAATGGCATCGCCTGATTTTATTTAGGGCTATATCCTTTGATTTTGAAAAATAGAGTTGGACCAGATGAGGGTTGCCTACGTATCCCACACCCGTGAGAATCAAACAATGCGTAATTCGGAAAAAATCCTGACTGATTAAAAATACACACCCACTCGTTTTGTTTTGGAATATTATTTTTTTTCCAGAAATTTTGGCAGAGTTTCGGTATAAATACGGGGAATTTTCAAAATAGGGTGAATTTTCTATCCTACCTCACTCTTGGTTTTTCTCTTTGTTTTTTTTTAATTTTAGCCGGTCAACACACAAGCTGAAACAAATAAATGCATACGTAGCAGGTAAGATGCATCGGGATAGTCTTTTATTTTTGGGTTACACCTGTCCTAGACGGACCCAACCTATGTGTTGAGTCATCTAAGTCAAATGCACGTGATGTAAATAATCGTTCATACTAGGGATCCGGCATGAGGCTATGTTATACTAAGTTTAAATCCTGGGGTTTTGTTCTAGACTAGGCTTACCCGAGCGGACAGCTCTAGCCGAGGGGAGGCAGCGTACCGGGAATACAGAAGCTTCACCGGCTTTGCAACTTGTCCGTACCTCGTTCTAAAATTTGGATATGACTCTAACAAAAAAAGAAGTTAAACGAAGTGCACAATTCCCAGATGATTTAGAAGACTCAGAGAGAAGAGGGGTTTCGGCACAGTTTATATCCAATTCAGATAATATCAAAGCGGTAAAAAACGACGTTTAGCACATTAGGTTTAAACATGTAAAAATCAGATAATAAAGCCAAATAAAACAGTTTATTCTAAGCTCGAATTCTCAAACCCTGAACTAGAGATTCTAGGTTCTATGTCCCCAGCAGAGTCGCCAAAGCTATCACACCTCCTTTTTCCTCTACACAGATTAATGAAGGGTAATGAGGGAGTTCTTCCAATTAAAGTGACATTATTCGGTTTTGGGATTTATTATTATTTTTCAGAGTCGCCACCCGGATATTTGACGATGCTCCGGGACACTGTTTATTTTAATATCCCAAACCGAGGAAGTTTTTGACTCTGTTTAAAATGTCTGCGAACCAGAAATCCGGGTAAGGAATTTTGTTAACCCGGGAGAAGGTGTTAGGCATTCCCGAGTTCCATGGTTCTAACACGGTCACTTAACTATTGATATTTGGCCTAGTTATGTGATTATTTACATATTTTAAACCTATTGTACTTTTTAACCTTTTTTAATTTTTATCCGCTTTTAATATTTATGGATTTATCTTGAACCAAGTTACGATGACGTGCACTTGTTTGTTTTTGGACACATTGTAAACGCGCCACATGAAATGCACCCGTGATTTACAATGTGTGATTTTTATTATTGTCCGAAATTGTGGTCGGGTGCATGAATTGCAAACCTGAGTGTGGATTACGTAATCATGACTCTGGTCATGATGGTATAAATGCTTATTTGAAGCGATAGTCATTATTCAATTATTCTCTAAGTCTTTGTAGTATGAATCTAAAAGAGGTATTTTTTGGAGTATAGGGTATGCATGTATTTAAATCATCTAAGACTAAATTGGCTAGTCTAAGGCTGTGTTTTTGGGCTATGGCCAAATCTAGGCCAATTTAGCAATTAACACTTGGGCCAATCCTATTTTTAGGCTATTTGTGGAAATGAGAAGTTATACAATTCAACTAAGCATGTTACATGAAGGAATTAAAGGCACAACAACATAGAATTATCCAAGATGAAAGCACAATTTCCATTGTACATATTTCAAAATTGAAATTCTGAATATATAAAAAATTAGCCAATTTACACATTTTTTTGGTTCCTTGTATTTATATCAGGTTGTGCTAAAAACAAGACAATACAGGTCTGGATTTTAAGAACTGGGCCTGCTATTTGGGCCAAACAGTGTGTCCCAAGTCTGGCACATTTCACATATTGGACGAGAGGCGTTTCATTATTTGAAAGAAAGGGGAAAACATGTTGTTTATTTTTACGATTCATACATACAAAAACTATAAAAAAACATTTTGGATAGTAAATTTAGTAATACCATATGGAAAATTGATGATGTTCGAAATGTTGAGTGAGAATATGAACCATTTTTTAAACTAGACTAAGCTGATTTTTAAGACTAAAGTCCAACACTAAAGCTTTGGGCTGTATCCTCAAGCCCAATGGAGTAAAGTGCAAGCCCCATTTAAGCTTCTTGGGCCCTCTCATAGGTCTGGCCCTGCTTTGGAGAATTGAAATTCCAAATCAGTAGAATAAAAGAAAAACAAAGTTGAATATTAATTTTAGGAAATTCAAGATTTTTAGGAAATAATAAGAAAAAATAAAGCTGAATACACATTTTTATAAAGTCCAGTCCAACTTATTACAATAAATAATGAGAGTGTATAGTGCGTTCATAATAAGAGGTACACTCGTGCATTACTACAAAAATACAGATTTCTTTAAGAATACATAAAAATGTCCTAATAGTCCTAATCTACAGCTGCCCTGCCTTCGAACGAGCTAAGGTTGTTCATGGCTTCACTCGTATAGTCCACTTCCTGTAACTCACTGATTGTTTCAGTGATCAGAAATAAGAATCTATGCATCATTATGGAATGAATCTGATATTTAAAGGGTTAGACTCATTTCCTTTAGTGCTGTCATTGAAAGGTGAATTTCGAACATGGTTTATAAGTATATAGACATACTGATTTACAAGCAAGCAGTGACAACTTGAGCACATACACAGCAAAATAGTTCAGATTTTTATGACCAAATTCAACCAATGTTCAAGACAACACTAACATATAGTCTTATTGACACTAATCAACCCAAATCTCACATGTTCATGATTTTAAACTCACAGGAAAAGTTCAGACAATACCAAACATTTTCCACACCAAACAAACACAGATTTTGAGCTCAAGAACAATTTCTATTTAAAGTGGGACTGTTACATACCTTAAAAGTAAAAAATAACAGCAATGAATGACCAAATAAAGGTCAGCAAACCAAGCTTTGCAGCTTAATATAGCAACAACAAGCAACACTGATAAAACCCATGAAAATGAAACTTGAATACTAGGGATTGGAGCAAATATCAACAAGAAAAAAACTCAGATTTTCAACACAGAAAACTTGATAACTCGGAAAATCAGCAGCTATAACCCATGTTTCAGAATACCAAGACTGAGGAAAAACCAAATTTTAAAGATATTTTCTGCATCTCTTTGAGTATTTTTTTCAGTGTAGGATTTCTAATATGTGTGTGTGTGTGTGAAATTCTTGTATTCAGATTTGTGTAGAGTCTTTTCAGCTGTCAAGAGTCTATTTTTAGATGTAAAAAGTATCCTAGAGTGTGTAAAAAGGGTCTCCCCCTCCCATATTTCAGAATACCCTAGTCTATTTATAGAGAATTTAAGGGTAGCATCTTTAGATAATATACCTTACTTATTAGGCCGAAATAGTACAGGTACAACTGTCCATCCTTATCCTATTGGACAATTGTACCCCCTTCTAGAATGTTCCTATATTCCAGCCCTTATTCCCTTTTAAAGTTACTGTTTTACCCTTAAAAATCTAATTTTTTGATTTCTGATTTTGTTTTTGATATTTTCCTAATTCTAGAAGTTTCTTGGTTTGTTACACCCCAATATTCTTCAATAGAAGTTCCTAAACTACCCCCTTAATAACTTTTTAACTACCTCTTCAGTTAATCACAATTTAAGGGTTAGGTTTTTTATTAAGCAGCCTAGTCCAGGAGTTAAGGTTAGGAGATTACCAAGGTCAATACTAATTCTGAGGATCATTAACTAACTATAGATTAGGGACTAACCTAAATTATTACTTAAATTTAAACCTAACATAAAAACTAAGTTGGAAACAAGTTAACTATAAGTTGTTTTAGGGCAGTCAATTGGTTGAGAATTAAAATTAAGACCTAATCGTGCAGGATTAAACCAGAATAGGAATTATTTGATTAACACCTAAGCTGCTCTACAAGCAAAGGCAGTCAACACAAAAGAAAAATCAAAACTAGCAATCAAAACTGAAATTCAATAAACAGTGTATAACTAGGTAAGGAAAGTTCATGAAATCCTAAGAAGTAATTATCAAGAGCCTAAGCGACTAACATTTAACCATTAGCTTTATTACAGAAATAATCAAGGAGAATGAGGGAGGGGAAAAAGAGTTTGGATAGAACATAAGAAAATTTAAATCAATGAACATGTTTAAAAACTAGAAACATGCTATATTCAAAATTAAGCCAGGTTCAAGAAATTCACAAAAACATATTTAAACTAACAATTTCAGATTTAATCGGCTATGGAAAATTTTAATGTAGGTAATTGATTTTTAAACAAATAAAGAAAGAGGAGAAGTACATAGTTAAGTTGGAACAAATTGGCCGGATTCCGGTGGCTCACCGGAGTTTTGCCGGACTCCGGTGGGGTTTGGAAATGGTCCAAACCCACATGAATTGATAGCTCTTACCAAGAGCTATCAACTCATGTAGGTGATTTTCAAACCCACATGAATTGATAGCTCTTACCAAGAGCTATCAACTCATGTAGGTGTGATCCATTGGGGGTCTTGGAATCGGCCGGTAGAAAAAATCTAGGGATTCAGTTTTCTAGATCTAAGATTGAGGAATTTCGGGTGGTTTTTTGGGAAAACCAGTGGTATGACGGGGTTGAGGGGCAGGAGAGGATTATTTGGTACAATTTTGGGACGGTTTGGAGAAGCTCCGCCGCCGGTGGACGATTTTCGGTCGGCGGAGATGGGCGGAAGACGACGGAGGCCAGTGGAGGTTTAGAGAAGAGAGTGAGACGGGAGGTGAAGGGTGTAAGGCTTTGAGTTATGAGGGGTAGGGGGTTTAGGAAAAGATATATAGGTTAGGGCTGTTGAGTTCCCAGCCGTTGGATCTAAATAGATCAACGGCTGGGATTGTTTCCTTAATTGAAACGGGGTCATTTTTTTTGGGGGGGGGGGAGGTAACAGGGGTGTTTGTACGGGTTTATGATCTTGGGCTGGGTGTGTTTGTGTATAGAGAAGGGGTTTGTGCCTGGGTAATTTTGGCCCAGGTCCTATTTTAATCCCCTTTTAAGCTAATCTAAACTGATTAATTAATTTGAATTAAATCAAAACTCAACAAAAATGTAGTAATTAATTCTAACTTAGTCTTTGTCTAATTATAAATTAATTATGAGTAATACCATTTAATTTAATACTCAGATCAGTTAAGGAATAAAATTCACAAATTATTTAGAAAAAATGAATAAATTAATCATTAAATCAACATTGTGTCAAATAATCAACATTTTTGTTGTTATTTATTTCAATCAATTACAAATAATATATTAATTAGCTCTAACTCTAGTTTAAATTTTAATTAATGAGTAAATCAAAAGGTGAAATTTCTAGTTACCATTTGTAATTATTTGAAGATTATTTTCCGTAATTTTCCAATAAAATGATTGAAGTTATGCACCGAATCATTCAACTTTAAATCATTTATAAATTTTAAATGACAAATTATGATTTGTGAAATGCAAATAATTCACACACAGACATTGAAATTCAACAAAGGTTTATAACACTAATTAATTTATTGAATATTGTAGGAATATATAGTAGGTTAAAAAGTACATGCTCACAATTACCCCTCTTGTCCTGAATAGTCCACATCTTCCCCGTTTGTGCACTTTTGGATTCAATCTTCTCTTGCTTCTTTTTGTTTTGTTATTTTATGGATCGAAGATTCTCCTTTTTGGTCGTCTCGTGTTTCAATGTCCTAGAAACGTAATCTGCACAAAATCAAAACAAACGAACGAAATTTTTCTGCCCCAGTTTTCACTAGGAAAATTTCGTGAGTTATTGTAACAAACTCTATGCTACTTCATTCTTGAAAGCAATGAAAAGCCAGGACTGGTGCACCCGGAGTTACTGCAGACTAGGGGGTGGATACCCTATATCTCAAAGTGGGATCAACTAGGGGTTGGGAGCCCTATGTTGCAAAATAAAATCAACTAGGGATTGTGTACCCTATGTTCGAAAAGAAAGCATCAACCAGGGAGTGTATACCCTTGATTGGAAAAGAAAACATCAACCACGGAGTGTATACCCTTGATTGGAAAAGGAAATATCAATTAGGGTGTGTATACCCTTGATTGGAAAAGAAAACATTAACCAGGGAGTGTATACCCTTGATTG
>ML303967.1:0-21926 GCA_005239505.1 Nicotiana paniculata
ACCAACAACACTCAAGCAGCTAAGGGGGTTCCTAGGCCTAGCTGGTTATTACAGAAGATTTATTAGTAAACCCTTAACTGAATTAACTAAGAAGAATGGTTTCAAATGGTTTGAGGCAGCAGACACAACCTTTGCAGCACTAAAAAAGGCTTTAACTGAAGCTCTTGTTCTAGCTTTACCTGATGTTACAAAAACTTTCATTGTAGAAACTAATGCAAGTGGGCAGGGTATTGGAGCAATGTTAATGCAAGAAGGGCACCCCATAAATTTCATCAGTAAAGCTTTATCACCAAGGCATGCAGCCTTATCCGTATATGATAGAGAACTATTAGCTATGGTACATGCAGTCACTAAGTGGTCTCAATATTTGTTGGGACAAAAGTTCATTATCAGAACATATCAGAAGGATTTGAAGTATCTTATGGAACAGTCATTGCATACTAATTCACAGTTGTTGTGGCTCACCAAGTTAATGCCATTTGAGTACTCAATTGAGTACAAGAAAGGAGTGGAGAATAAGGTGGTTGATGCTCTTTCTAGGATGACTGGGGTTGAGTTGTTGACATTAATCATTTCATCGGGAGATACTGGGCTTTTCCAAGCTATAGAGGATAGTTGGAATACTGATCCTGAACTGAAGCTACTGTTGGAGGAGTTACAAAAGGATGCATCGACTCACAAACAATTTACTTGGTCTCAAAGACAGTTGAGAAGGAAAGGCAGATTGGTGATTGGCAAGGATCACCAATTAAGAGCAACTATTATCAACTTATGGCATGCATCACCTCAAGGAGGACATTCAGGGGTTGAAGCTACACTAAGGAGACTCCTCACTTATTCTACTGGAAGAACATGAGGAAGAAAGTGAAGGAATTTGTACAGAAATGTGACATTTGTCAAAGAAATAAATCAGATTTAGCTGCTTATCCAGGTTTATTGCAACCTCTACCTATTCCAGAAGTAGTATGGTCTCAAATCAGTATGGATTTCATTGATGGTCTACCCAAATCAAAAGGGTATGAGGTTATCCTAGTTTTCGTGGACAGGTTGAGTAAATATGGCCATTTCATTCCTTTGAAGCACCCTTATACTGCCAAATCTGTAGCTCAAGTGTTCCTTGACAGTGTAGTGAAGTTGCATGGACTTCCTGAGGCTACCACTAGTGATAGAGATCCAGTATTCCTTAGTAGATTTTGGCAGGATCTGTTCTCATTACAAGGGGTTCAATTAAATACTTCATCTTCTTATCATCCTCAATCAGACAGGCAAACAGAGGTTTTGAACAGAAGTTTGGAGACATATTTGAGGTGTTACTGTAATGATGATGCTACTAACTGGTATTCTTGTTTATCTATGGCTGAGTATTGGTATAATACTTCATTTCACTCAGCTATACAGACAACGCCTTATGAGGCTCTGTATGGTCGACCCCCTCCTTTACATTTGCCATATTTGCCAGGGGAATCAGCTTCCACTGAAGTTGATAACACGCTAATCAACAGAGAAATGAAGTTGCAATTGATGAAACATCATTTAAGGCGAGCACAACATAGGATGAAGCAACAGGCTGATAGCCACAGGAGTGATAGAAAATTTGAAATTGGTGATTGGGTCTATCTTAAAATACAGCCATACAAACAAGTGACGATTTCTAACCACTCTTCTCATAAGATGGCTTCTAAGTACTATGGACCTTTCCAGATTCTCAGAAGAGTAGGTCCAGTTGCTTACACATTGTCACTGCCTACTGAAGTCCAAATTCATCCCACAGTACATGTCTCATTGTTGAAAAGGTGCTATGAACTGCCATCACAAACTGCTTATCCCCCTATACTTGATTTAGCAAGTCCATATTGCCCTGATCCAGAGTTCATTTTACAAAGACGGATGGTAAAGAAAGGAAATAAAGCTGTTGCTCAGGTCTTGGTTAAATGGAAAGGACTTTCGAGTGAGGATGCTACTTGGGAGTTTGCCACAGTCTTACAGACCAGATTTCCTTCATTTGATCCTTGTGGGCAAGGATCTTCGATTGGAGGGAGTATTGATACATGAATTCAATACCAGAACGAAAACAAAAGCAAGATCGAGGCAAAAGGAAGTTAGTTAGTTAACAGTTAAAAGTTAGTTGGAAACAGTTACTTGGAGGGAAAGTTAGTTACAACAAATCTGTTAGAATTCTGTTAGTAGTTAGATGGGATGCTAAAATGTAATAGATATAAATGATTGTAAGATACATTGTTGGGGAAATACAACATATTACATCTTTTATCTCTCAATCTCTTTTCTCTCTTACTATCGCAAATTCTAATTCATACTGCTTCCTTGAGCAATCCTGGAGCAAGTACTGTGATTCTCGAATTCCTGCAATTACGTAACACCCATAAATCACCGTAGAAAACCATCCAAAATTCAGTTCCTTCATAGGTAACACAAAACCACCCGCCAACACCATCCAAAACGCAACTACAATTCTGATTTTTGTTTTCTCAAATCTCTACGTCTATTTGTGATTCTGCTAAGGGCATCTTCAACTTTTACCCCTATTTTGGTCCCTCATTTTGAGAATAACTTACTCTAACTATTCTCTCATTTTTCCCCCCCCCAAAAAAATATTCTTTTTTATATTCTTCTCTCTCTTCTATATTATATTATTATCTGTCATTTCAAATTTTATTTTTTAAATTCTATTATAATAAATTCCATCTTTTTATTTTCAGTATGTAATTTCCATTAAAACAATTCCATAAAATTTTAAATAATAATTTGTAAGCAATTATTATAGATTAACTAATAATTCAAATAAAAGTGAAATTATTGTGATACAAGATTAATTAAATATATATTAAATAACGATAAAATTCATTCGAAATACTACATAAATATTCAACTTCAACTTCTAGTATTTTCCCATAAATGATCTATTAATGCATTACGAAGTGCAAAATATGCATCTTTGTCCTTAATTCTTCTATGTTGAGCTAAAAATTCTTGAAATCGTTGATTTCATCTATTGCCATTTCTACTGTTGGAGGTGGACCTTCCAAATCATCTTGTATTTTTAATTTTAATGTATTTTCATTTAATATATTTTTAATTTTCACTTTTCAATTTTAGCAACATCTAATGTTTAATATTTGCACCTTTCAATTTTAGCAACATCTAATATTTTATATTTGCACCATTCATTTTTTGAGATGATTATATATTTTTTGTACAATTATAACTTATAATAAAATTAACTTACAATTTTACATAAAAATAATAAATGCATGAAAATTAATTTATCAAAATTATACGCCAAAGTTAAGATGTAAAATTAATATTATAAAGATATTACATAAACATAATTAGATATATATAAAGAGATAAATTAAAAGAGTTAAATAATAAAATATGCATGAATAGTAATGGGAGAGATGAATAGTGTACCCCATATTTGAAGGAACACTATTCATCCCCATTTTGGGGGGCAAAAATAAGGGAGGGTTTACCCTCATTATGGGGAAATGAGGGAAGGTCGGAGATGGCCTAAGTAAAGCAATTGAGAGCAAAAGATTATTTTTAGGACGACTCTATGGCATTAGCAATCCTAAATCAGATACGATAATCCCAGGTTTTGGAAATTTTTAGCAATGATCGGTACTTCAAAACTATTTAGAAAAGTTGATTGCAAATACAGCTGATAGCATCAATTTGAGGTGGCATTACTGCTTCATTCCCAAAATCGGGTTATTTGTGCACTTAGGGAATAAGACCGATTAGGGTGTTTATGGTTCCGATTTCCTAAAAAAAATATCAAATTAAACAAGTCGTCTTTTCAAATATTAGAACCAAACAAAATCAATTAAGTCGTGCTTTTATCGATTTGGTGTATATCGGATTTTCGATATTTTCGGTTATTTATTGATTTTTCTCTTAAATATGAGACATACACTACCAAGCACATATTCTGACTACTACATTTTCAACATAACACTATTAAACCAATTCCTCGTTGACAAAACTATCATTTACCAAGATATATTAATGAAGATTGAATCAAATAGTGATGAATAATTTTAGGAGTCAATTAAAAATAGATTATTTTTAACATGAAAATTAATTCGTGTATTTAGCAAAAGAAAACTACCAATCAAATCAGAATGTAATGACAAAGAACTAGATTATTACAATAGCAAAGAACTAGAAAAATGCAAACTATTAAAATGTCGTATAAAATTTTAGAAACTTTATATATATATATATATATATATATGTGTGTGTGTGTGTGTGTGTGTGTGTAAACAAATTTTAAATAACTACTTTTATATTCGGTTTGGTTCGAGTTTTTCTGGCTATTTTTTATTAAAATCAAAACCAAACCAAATTTGGTCGATTTTTAAAATTCTAAACCAAACCGAAAAAGTATTGATTTTTTTAGTCGATTTGGTTCGATTTTTAATTAAGACACAAGCAACTGCCATCTTGCACCAGCTGCAAGTTGCAAAAAAAAAAAAAAAAAAAAAAAGCTGTAAAAGTAGCATGACAATAAATGCATGTGACATAACTCGATCAAGGAAGGACTCATCTCAATGATAAACGGTGACACTGGACAATCCACAAGATTGTTTCACACTGAACAATTTGCTTTTCTTTTTCTGTTCAACTGTGTTTTTCTTGATTTTACCTTCTTAGCATTGAGTGAAATACATCCATTGAGTAGTATTAGGAAATAGTAAGTTTGGATTCATGTCATTCAAGATTAAGGAAATGGATTTGATGGAAGAGGCAAAACAGAGCAAAGCTGTGTCATAGACCTCATTTCTTTTTAACAACTTTGTGAATGGCATGGGCGTGTTTGGTCTGAAAGTATAAGAGAGCTTAAATGAATGCAAATTTTGAAAGTAGAGGGGCAAATCTGGTCCTTTTCCCAATAAATTAACATGTATTGACTAAGCACCACAAGGAGTATCAGTTAAGAACGTGATTATTCTTCCAGCTCCAAACAAAAGCCTTTTCTGTCCAGTGAAGACAACAAAGGCTGCCCAGATCATGCATAAGTAACTTTCTGACTACATAATGTTCAATATCTGTCTTTGTATGCTGTTCCATAAACGATCAGGTAAGGTATTGTTCGTACAACTGTGTCAATTGGTATGGCAAAATTAACCCCTGATGACATACCCGAGCCTGCATCATGATTGAAAACGAAAAGCAGTTAGACATTCACTCAGATTTCATCTTTTTCTGATCACTAAGTTTCTGCATATATAAGATATTCATGAGGATCAAAGGGTGTTAAACTCCAACGAGGCAGGAAGAGAAGTGGCAGTTCAGTTTAACACCAAGTAACTGAAATGACTATAAAAGGGCAGCCCGGTGCACTAAGCTTCCGCTATGTGTGGGGTTTAGGGAAGGGCCGGACCACAAGGGTGTATTGTACGCAGTCTTACTTTACATTTTTTGCAAGAGGCTGTTTCCACGGCTTGAACCCGTGATCTCCTGGTCACATGGCAGCAACTTTACCAATTATACCAAAGCTCCTCTTAATTGAAATGACTATAAGATGATCAAATATCTATTATAGTTTTACAGATTCACCTGTACAACTCTAAACATCAAATAAGTTTGAACTATAATTTCTTTCAGACGACACGATTTTGCAGTATTATATATAAGACAAAAAGGTCCTTAGTAAAATCACAAGATAATGTAACCTCTAGTGTAATGAAGATTCAATAGAAAATATATAATCATATTCTAGAAATGTGTACTAAGTAGGATTCCACATTTAGCTAAGTTATTGAGGCTTCAATGTCAATAGTCTCACTCAATATGAGAAGGGGCTTGGGAGGTTTTATTCAGGGTTCTTCATTAACTAATATTACTAGAAATAATGGATGTAGTGAATTTCTTACCTCTGCGGGTGAAGGTCGCAGTATTTATGCCAATTACATGACCAGATGAATCAATCAATGGGCCACCTGAATTCCCTGCATAAGTTAGTAACTATAGGTCAAAACTAAAGCTTCCCATAGATGCATAACCAGATGAATGATGAGTTTTAGACAAGGAAAAGTAATCTATTTTGACATCTTCAGTGGTTAGAAATTGAACTTCATCCGCTAAATCAAACCAGAATTCTGCCCCGGCCTCATGCTCAAGCAAACCAGATTAACAGCCATTTAAATGGCTCCGCTCTTTTTGCCCTCTAAACAATGTCTTGTGTCTTATTCAAACATTGCAGTGTGCAGAGGTGACTATAGTGCTATTCACCAAACTTTTCTCGCAACCAGTAAATGTCTTATATAGGAAAAATGGTTACCAGCATTAATAGCAGCATCTGTTTGAATAGCTCCTTTAATGGCGGCTCCATTTGGTGCAGGTATTTCCCTGCCCAATCCACTAACTACCTGTAATATTTGAAACAATCAGACAAACTAAAATATTTTGCTTCCCTTTTGGCTAGCCGTAAACTGACATTCTTGAGAGTTGATAGTGCATAGTATTATGAGTTGAACAATTTATATCAGATGACGTAGCATAAAGCAAAAGCAGAGAGCTGACCTTTTATAGAAATGGAAACATTTTGCATCCTAAGAGGAAATCAAGATTACAAGTTCTATGCTGAGTAGGTTTAGCAGAAATGCATGAAAAGTAAATGCTAGAAGGGTTTCCCTCTGGGAATAAAACCATGAGTTTCTTCATGGAAATATTGTTGAACTATGAATGAACTGTAGATAAGTATTACCCCAGTTGTCAGAGTGTTTTCAAATCCATAGGGATTTCCGATGGCAAAGCAACTTTGACCTACACGTAAGCCACGGGAGGTACCAACAGAGATTGGTTTTACTTCATCACCTTCAACATCAACCTGCAGTTGAATAAGAGAAAAACTAATTAAACCGAGGGAACTCTTCAACCAATCAGCTCGTATAGATATCGAGAGTTGTTTGACAACTTTATTTGGCACTAAATTGTTCATGTTTAGTAAGTAGTAACCATTCTCTTTTTACCATTCCATTTTCACTAGATCTAATCTAAGAGAAGTGTTCTCACTTGTCCCTGTAAAATAGCTTTTTTGCTAAAGGAGACAGATAAGTATTGAGAAGTTAGAGAGGGAGGGGTGTTGGAATTGTAAGACCTTGAATATATTTTTCTGAGCCAGAGGGGAATTGGACTGCCTTACTTATTTAGCGACATGCTTTATATTTTTTCCATCAAACTTTTTGATCATTACTTTGATATTTTCTTCCAAAATCACTAATACAATATATAAACCAAATTAATATCTTAACTTCCATTCGCGCTCAAAAAGTGTCAAATAATATAGAATGGAAATATTAATTAATATCATATTTCCAATATATAAAATCTTGTTGATGGAGAAATTTAGAATTGTCAGTATAAAGTTGACCAGTACAGAGAATAAATCAGTAACAAAATGACAGTTGGCAACAACAATAAGTAATAGGTTGATTTAACACCTTGAGAACAGCCAGATCATATGCTGGATCAACACCTACGATCTTCGCTTCCTTAGCTATGCTTTCTCCTTTAGCATTCACTAAAGAAACCTGAATAGAAACCTTTAAAATTAGAATGACTTGAAATGGAGCAGTGCGGTCTAGTATCCAGATAGGAACAGAAAACAAAGGGATAAAACACCAGGAATGCAGAAAACCTTACAACGCTGCAGTCCACTTTGATCAGTAGCTAATTTAGCAACGACATGGTAATTGGTAACCTGCAATAAACTCAAAATAATCATGCCCCATGCTCAGAGAAATGTCTGATTTCAGAATTATAGTTACATTATATTTTGGTCAGTACTGAGACAAATTTACAGCAAACTCCAAAGCAAGATTCAAAGCAGGGTCAGAAATTTAGACGAGGGAAACTGAATTTCATGTGTGTGAAATTTTTGGTGGACGTAAGAAAGTAAAAACCATTGGAATCTTAAATACAAGTCTGACATCAAGCATTTGACTTTCTTGAGATGAGGCCATTTAAATTTCTTGAGACAAGCATGAGAATTCATCCAATTAACATGGAAAGTTCTAGATATTCGCTGCATATTTGTAATGTTTAAAGTTGAAACATCATACAATGTGACCAAACTTATCCCAAATGAAGCCCGAACCTGTCCCTTCAACTTTTGCATTCTCGTCGTTGGCTAGCACCTTAGTAGAATCATTGGAGCCTTTAGCCAACTCAAGGTCCTTAATGAAAACAACAGAAGGGGATGTTTCCTGCATTTGCATAATTAGTTCTGTTACTACATTTCAAACTGATAATCTGAGGAATTAATAAACATGATAATACAAAGACAATGTTTTGATGCTTTCGTCGAAGATTTTGAACGATTTATTCATGACCTGATCAAGAAACATAAATATCTCTTAGATCTGATTTGTGTCCTTCTTACTGATACTAAACATATTAGCTTTGTGTAGACCAACTGCAAATGGCTTAGGCGGATCTTATTCTTCAAGCTATCCGTTGACTTAGATGTACAATACCATTAATTTGTGTTGAAATGCAGCAAATGTTAACATGGTTATTGCTTTTCAACTTTGTAGTACAGTTAGCAAAGATGAGAAACTTTAGCTCAGTTAAGCAATTTGACAAGTTTAACAACTGCTGCAATGTAAGTATACAAGTCACAAGACTCACAATTGTCAAGAGTTCAATACCACTAAGACTCAAGTCCAACATTATATTATACTAATGAATATATGCGACTCACAAAATTCAGCCAATATATAACGAGTTCTTACTTCAAGACATACAATTTTCGACCTTCACTTTCCATACCGTAACAAATGGTTAACTTTACCTCTAATTATTCTTGAAAGCTGCATAAAAATAGATCTAGTTCAAACAATTTTGGGTAGTTCGAAAAATAAAAGAGTACTATATAAATTGGGACAATGGGAGCAGTATTTACTCGATATAGGGATATAAAAGTATTCTTCAATGTTCACATTACACAACTGAATTCTAGTTCAAACGAGTTATATAATTGTGGAATTATATAACTGTCATAAATTTTCTTTTAGATATATGATCCATATCACATGAGATCTTTATGTAAGACGTACGAAATTGGTAATGTATGATTGAGGAATGAGTTGTTTGTCTCCTTATATGATCTTGAGTAATCCTAACATCATGAGCAAGTTTTTTTGTTTTCATTTGAGTCGTATCAGTGCCAAATGTATCTCAATATTGGGCACCCATGTTATGTTATCCACACTCCTCTAAACTAGCTTCTAAAGTTGAGCTAAACTCAATGTTACAAAAAGCACCAAATTGGCAACACAATTCATCATTGAATTTATCTGCATTTCCGTCATGCTTAAGTCTATTACTACTACTCCCCCGTAAAGGTGTCAAACGGGCTGGGTCAACCCGTTTCCGGACCGGCCCAGACCGGTTGAAACCGGACCCGAACCGGCCCGGTACAAAGGGGGCGGGGTGGACTAGGTTCAAATATATGAATTTTAAAATCTTTGCATCCTTTATTCAAACACTATTTTTATAAGATTGTTTTTTTGTTTATATTTTTACGATAGTGATAACAAATACAAAAAAAAATTAAAAAAATAATTTAACGCTAACCCGGCCCGGCCCCTTTGACCCGTAAACCTTACGGTTCAATTTTTACCCGGATGGACCCAGACCTGTTAAACCGGTAAGCCCCAATCCGTAACCGGCCCGGTTTTGAACCCGGACGGTTCAATTTTTTCCCTACCCAGCCCGGCCCGACCCATCCGTTTAACACTCTTACTCCCGTCTCAGTTTATGCGGTGGTGTTTGATTCGACACATAATTTAAGAAAAATAAAAAAACTTTTGAAACTGGTAATCTAAAAAAAGCCATAAATATTTGGGTGGATATAAAATATCATGAAGGGTAAAATGGGAAGTTTCAAGTTAAATTAGTTCTAAATAAAATTGTTTCTGGTACAAACTAAAAAGGAAAGTTTGATGCATAATTCGGACAAAAGTAGTAACATACAAACACATTTACCTCAAAGAGCTGAACAATTCTATCTTCATCTTGCTGAAGATGATCGATTTGGAAAGCAGTGGCAGAGTAGTGATGAGATGTATATATGAAAGAGGAAATCAGAGAAGAAGAAGTAAATATCAAAGCTTTACGCCTCGTCAAATATTGGGTTTCTGAAGAATTCTGGGGAATTTGGGTTTTACAGATGGGAACTAAAGGGAGGATATGCTGTGGAGAAACAACTCTCAAAACCACCATAGCTGCTTCAACCAATAATTACTTTCAGACAGTTGTTAGAGTTTAAACGAGATAATGTTGGAGTCTTGACCTTTTAATTGAAATACGAGTTACTTCCTCATCAAATACTCCTACGCCGTTTCAAAGGGAGTTACTTCCTTTTTATTTTTTTTTTATGATCCAAAATAAATATTTTTTTTAGATTTTTAGAATTAATTAATTATTTTTTTCTGTATTGCCCTTGGATTAAATAGTGTTGGAGTATTTATGAAAGATAATAAAGGTTAATATGGTCAATTACATTATTAATTAATGCTAAAAGGTGAATTTCTTAATATGTGTGAAAACGGATAAAAAATCACTTATTTTGGACTAGAGGGAGTATTATTTTGGGAGTTTTCTTTGATTATATTTTTTGTAAAATAATTTTTATATATTTTAATTATTAACTATTTTAACTTATAGTACTTTTTATATAGTTATTAAAATATATAAATTTTATTTCAAAAAGTTCAAACAAATTAAAATGAGGAAGTAACAAAAAATGCTGAAAATGTAAAAATTTACATAGAATCTCAAATGTATTAGCAAGTATCTGTAGAAAATATAAAAAAAATGTGTAACATTCTTTATTATATCCGAAACTCACTAATTTGATTGGTCAAAATTTGCTTCATGCGGGGTTAATTTAAGGGGAAAACGCCTATTGTCATGGATCTCTCCATCTCAAAGTTCGTACTCGAGATTGGTAAATGAATTAAATCTATCCCACGCATAGCTTGGTGGTAATGTGTAATATTTCTGATGCACCAAAGCATCCGTATGATTGTAAATACTTTTTATTAATGAAATATTGAAAGGTGTCATGTGCCAATTTTTTTCAAGCGGAGGGAGTAATATTCATGCATAATGTAAATACTTCTCAATTAGTAAGTAGTACTTTTAACAAGCGCTTTGAAAAATTAATTTGTAAAAGTTAAAAGGAAAAAGTTGATGTTAATGTAAAATGGGATTGCTACATTATAAACATTACAACCCCTTATTTTTCTTTCCAAAATAGTTTCTAGGATGTCTGCCCATATTACTTCATTGGCAAACATCGGAGCAACTACCAAAACGTTTGTTGTTGCTTCATTCATCTTGCTTGCTTTCTTGGCTAGCTTGTCCACCATCCTATTGATTTCCCTGTAGCTGTGATTTACTGGAGGATTCCCCAGTGCTGTTAGGAGTGCCCACATTTACATACAAAAGTCTCATAAATCAGATTGCCTTTGTTGATACTGTGTATTACCTCTATTAAGTCTATGTTAACCTTCAAAGACGTGAAGTTGTTCAAGACTGTCATTTTTAGTCCATGCATTAGAGCTGTTACTTCAAAGTGCAAGGTATTGGTATAATATATTTTTCTCATGAATTCCATCACCCAATCTCCATTGCTGTTTCGGACTACTCCTCCTACTCCACCTATAAGCCCATTTTGAAAGATTGCCCCGTCTGTGTTGAGTTTGTAGTGACCTCTCCTTAGAGGATGCCACTTGATATATAGGACATTATTAGTGATGTCAGTGCTTTCACAAGCCACATGAATGAACTCAACAACTTTAGTTATGGCATTCTTACAAGAGACAAGCTCCCTCTTTCCATTGAAATATTTGTTGTTTCTGGTGAACCAAATCTCCCATAGGTAGAAAGGGAGGAGTGAGTTGAAATTTTTGTTGTGGATTGTATTATTGGCGCATCCTCAATTGTTCTGCTTATTCAGGATAGTGATGATGCTATGGTCATTTAAGCTCATGTGGGATAGGTTATCCCAAAATAGCTTGGCGTTCTCACTTCTGACTATGACATGCTCAATTGATTCATACTCTTTGTCACAGAAGAAGCACCCGGGGTTCATAGTGATCCCCTAGTTCTGCAGGTGTTTTGTACTGGGGAGGCTCTCACGGGTCATCAACCACAGAAAGTATTTTATCTTGTTAGGAACCTTCTTCGACCAAATCCAAGTGAAATTCATCACTGGACTTTGGTACTTATGGTAGGCTAGAAACTCATATTTTAGTCATAGTTTGCACTCTAATCGCTGAATATTACTTGGGGCTGAGCTTAAATAATGGTAATTTGGATTATTACGTGTTTTATGCCTTGCAAGAAATGATTCCGAGCTATTAAGAAAATTTGGATCTAATTTGAACAAGTTGGAGCTTTAAAGTCTGAGTAAAAGCCCAAAAAATTAAGCAGGGATCACGTTCGGGGGTCGAGGAGCACGACTAGATGTCAAAAAGTGAGAAAAAAAAAATTACTCTGAGAAAATTGCACTATCGCATCGCGGCGATAACGGGGCGGGGCGCTAGTGCAAAATTCCTGCGGAGTGTAAAAATCAACTCTTTGAACTTCTCCACCCCGCGCCAAGCGCCGTGCATGTGCAATTTTTACTGAGTATTTCTCCTACTTCGGCTTGGAAAGGATAGTTTTGTTCGGACCTGTTCCTACATAATATAAGTACACCAAAAATATGATCTTAGAAGACTTTTGACCGTGAAAGCTTTTTGAGGGCAGTGGAGGCTACAAGATACAAGATTTCATCATCTTTCTATCAATTCAATACGGGAGTTTGGATTGTAGCGTTAGATTGATGTTTTCTCACTCTTTAATTATATTTGTGACGACTTCCTCAATAATTATGAAGTAGTTACCTTAGGGTTTGACATGGTTTGGTGACTTGGTTGTTGTTTATGGATTTGAATACTGTTTAATTGCTTGAGTTCATTGGAGGAGCTTTAATAGAGTTCTGATTTTATTCTTTATAGTGTTTAATCAAAAGAGGAACATGTTTGAATATCATTGCATCGTATGGCTTAGTTCATTTTGGTGATTCTTTGAAGTAATCGATAGAGCTTTTTGAGTTACCGTTTAAATTAAGATTGAGAAATATTCAGGAGAAGTTTCTCTTAGATCATTCCTACCAATAGATTCTTGCAACTTTCACCGCACTTCACATTAGTTTATTTGAAAGATTTAGATTTAATCGAGAGAGGATTCTGAATCGGAAGTATAATCACCTATTGAATTTGTGAGAATCGATAGAACCTCAAGAGCAAAATATAACAACGTCATATCCAGGATAGCAGTCTTGCACCTATCATGTCAAAACCCTTATTCTTCGTCTTGATGATAACTCATTGCTTTACTCTCTAGTTTTCTGTGACCAATTATTTCTTGCTTTAATTTTAGTAGTTAATTTTAGTTCATAATTACCCCAACTAAAGTGTTAATCATCTTGAATAATGTTAAAACAAAAATTACTTGAACATTATTTAAATCCAATCCCTGGGAAATAATAATTAAACTATACTATCTTTGGCTAGCGAGCATCACTTTCGTGTTGTATTTTGTGCTCGTCAATTTTGGCGCCGTTGCTGGGGGTTGGAAATCAATAGTGTTCAAAATAATTTTTGGTGCTAAATCAGGAATTAGCTTTTGTATTTTTTCTTTTTAGTTAACTTGTCTTCAAGATTTTTTTGTAGCATCTGACAAGTGCTACGGGTGAAAACTTTAAGAAAATATTCCTGATATTGAACTCCAAGTGCCGGTAAGATGGAGTACAACTAGCCTACAAAAACGGTGGTAGAGTTAGCTGCTGAACACTATCACAAGTCGGCTATTTGCTTTAAATGTGGTGGAAATCATCTATGGGTTGATTGTCAAGCAGGTAAGTATTCCTCATATGGTTCATATTTTGAAAAGTCTCACTCTGTTTCTAGTCCGCACAGGTATGACATTTCATATGGGCACAATTTTAACTTTTGTTGGGATGAATACCCTTATTATGTCTGGAATAAGAGTGAAGTAAGACAACCACCTCAAAAGGAGAATGGTAGTTTAAAAGAGCTTATATATAAGTTCATGAATAGTGTTGAAGAAAGATTTATACAAAATGATGAAGCAATTAAGAACCTAACAACACAACTGAGTCAATTAGTAAGTATACTTTCAGAAAGCTCATTGAATTGTAATGGTGAATATATGAAGGAGATACCCTATGAGAATGAGCCTACCCGAGAGGATGAACATCTACAGAGAGAGTTTTTCACTCTGCAAGAGGACTCTGATTCAGCTGAGATGATTGAAGATGAGGCTTTCGTTGATTGTGAAGCAATAAAAGAGGATCTCAAACCCCCATCCACCTGTCCGTATTTACAAAATTTAGTAGAAGAGAATGAGGAACAAATGGTCTTGGATATACCACATGAATATTTACATGATCTTTCTTCTTAGTCTTATTCTAGTCTTTATCATGTTGATTTTATTTTTGGGTATTTACAGGAATATGCATGGATTGATCCTGTTAAAAAATGCATAAACAAGTTGAGGATGATCCTACAAGAATAATCCACCTCTCAAAATAAGGCCACGAAGAAAGTAAACAACGGGTCTTGCAGATATCCTTAGATGACTTTGGCCTGATGAGCTCCATAAAGAATTCCAAGGAGTAAAAACGAGAATTAAATTCAGAATTAGGGGTGGAGTTCATAAGTTCTCGAAAATGAAAAAAAATCAAGGAAGTTTTCTTTACCTCTTGATTTTTATTTGTTTGTCATGGGACACGCCACAATTTAAAGTGTGGAGTGGGGGATTGTAAATATGTACATGTGTGTTTGTTTTCTTTATTTTGTTTAAAAATAAAAAATTGACTTTTCTCGAAGATGGATGTCATCGTCTTCTGAAGGGACCAAAGTCGAAGAAAAAAATATATTTTGTTTTTCTTAGGTAGTGTAAGAATTCCCCCTTGGTTTTTCTTTATGCCGCGGTTCTTTTTCAAGGGTTTTGCTTGAACCGGGTGTAGTTAGTTTTTCTTTTATTAGGAATACAGAGGTCCTGTACTATGGTATTAAATGGAGATAACTACTCTTAACTTTGTTGTGTCTTGAAAGTAGTAAGTACCTTAGTTGTGAGGCCTAGCTCAGATCTTGACTCATAGATAAGCGCCTTAAATTGTTTGCGTTTGACTTTCCTTAACTTCTTTGACTAGAGAGTCGGGTAGATCCGATTTTAAGTGAGTTATGTGCCAATGTGTGTGTGAGATTTTGTTATTATTTTGTGCATGTCAGTTGATGTCTAGAACTTGCCCCATGCGTTTGCAAAGCGAAATAGTAGTTTTGTTCAGTCTAGGAAGTGATAGAGGCGTTTCTTTGTGAGCAAGATATATGCTTTTACTCACCTAATTAATGTGTATCGCAGTTAGCCTCTTTGAGACTGTAATCCTATTTCTTTGGAAACCACAATACAAGCTTGACCCCTATTATTTAAATTAACCATCCGTTTGAACCTTTTACCTCTCGGGAGCACTTGAAACTGTTATGAGCTTGTTACGAGCTGAGTGGAGGTATGGTTGTCTTTTTAGTGGAAACAAAAAGAATGGAGAAAGGTGCAGTAGTTAAAAATTTGTGATATCCATGTGTAAGGAATTGAAAAAAAAGAGAAATCAATAAGAACTTTGAAAAAGAAAAATAAGAGAGAGTTTATGTACGTATTAGAAAAAAAGAAAAGAAAAAAGAAATGGATTCCTTGCTAGTGGTAGTTCTCATTTTGTCCGTGCTTAAAGAAATTGGGAGCTTGATGTTATTATGTGTGAAGGTTGGGATTTTTTTCAACACAAGTATAGGGTTTAATGTGTTAATGCACATGTATTAAAGTGACCAGGGAGGTGTAGTCACTATATCCATATGTATCCTACCCATCCTACAACCTACATTACAACCAATTAAAGTCCTACTTGATCCTTGACTGAAGGAGCTCAATTAGTAGAGTACTACACTACCAGCAAGCCTATGGGTCCTGTTCCACACCATTTTGTCTATACTAAGAGGGTTAGCAATACTTACAAATGGTGGAGTTTATATTTAAAAGCACACTTCCATGTAGGTTGAAGGAAAGGCTGCTGGGGATGAGTTGGCCATTTAGGATACACATGGCCAGAGTTTTTTTCTCCTCTCCCACTGATTAAAACTCTAAGAGGCTCTAAGTTTTGGATCCATCTTCCATTATAGATGTTGATTCTATCACCTTATGCACTGTCCACCTATTAGCATTTCTGCACACTTTCCACCCATTTCTGATGCTTGTCCAGGTTCTAGAGGCAATGTGCCTCCTATGGTGATTGTTGTTGCAGCAATTGTGGAACAACACTCGGGCCCGCAGGGCCTGAGGGTTGTTGTACATCCTCCATGCCAAACTAGCATGGCTGGCAGTATTCCTTAAGGTCAGCTTTATACATACCAAGACCCTCTGCTTCTCTAGGCTCAGTAATGATACCCCACTTAATCAGATATGTACCGACCCAACCGGTCATTTTGAGAGTTATATCCCCATCCACTCATTTGATACTCATTTAGTACTTTATAGCTATTATGTGACTTGGCGAGGTAGTTGATTCGGGTCTGAAGAGATTTCAGAATGAAATGAGACACTTAGTTTCATAGTTGAAAGCTTAAGTTGAAGTGGTTGACCAGATGTTGACATATATGTAAACGACTCTGGAATAGAGTTTTGATGGATCTGCTAGTTTTGTTGGGTGATTTTGGACTTAGGAGCGTGTCCTTAGTGTGATTTGGAGGTCCGTAGTGGAACTGGGCTTGAAATGGAGAAAAATTGGATTTTTGGAAAGTTTGGCCGGGAGTGGACTTTTGATATTAGGGTTGGATTCCGATTCCGGAAGTTGGAGTAGGTCTGTAATGTCATTTGTGACTTTTATGAAAAACTTGGGGTCAATAGGATGTGATTTTATATGTTTCAGCATAGTTTGTAGAAGTTGGAATTTCTTAGTTTCAATATTGAATCAGGGTGTGATTCGTGTTTGTGATGTTGTTTGAGGTGATTTGAGGGATCAACTAAGTTCGTATGAGGTTTTAGGACTTGGTTATATTTGGTTGAGGTCCCGGGGGGGGGGGGGGGGGGGGGGGGGGGGGGGGGCTCAAGTTGATTTTGTATGGTTAACAAATCGAAAATGGAACTTGGTGCATGGCTGAAGTAGGGATTCTGCTGGACTAATCGCACCTACGGATCCTTGATCGCAGGTACAAACTTAGGATGCGCAGATGCGACCGAGATTGGGGAGGACTATGGTGGTAGGTGTGTGGAGTTTTCTTCACCTGCGTAGCCGCATGTGCGGCGAGATGGGCACAGAAGCAGAACGTGCTAAAGGCATCTGTGAGAAAAATACTAAGTTATCAATCAAAAGTCAAAAGTCGACTCAAAGCTGGTCCATCAGTGAGAGAATAAAGTTTTGAAGTGTTACTTACCTCAATCCGGGCAAACCTCTACTCCAATACACCTTTGCCTCGCAAAACAACCTCAGAATGCCTCGAATCTCGGTCGCATCTGCGCATCCTAAACTTTTGTATTTTATTCTCTCACAGTTGGCGAGGACACGTGCTACCAGTCAGGACGGACAACCACCAGTACCACCAGCTAGGGCCACGAGAGGGCGAGGTCGCGGTAGGGACCACGGTAGGGGCAAAGGTGTAGCTCGTACAACAGCTAGAGAACCACCTGCAGATCCACCAGTAGCTCCAGCTCAGGAGCAGGTTCCAGATGTGGTTGATCCATTGGGGCAAGCTGAGGCACTAGTTGAGGTACCAGCTGTGCCCATTGTGATTCTAGGCCTTCAGGAGGCTCTGGCCTAGATATTGAGTGTTTGCACTGGCCTCACCAAGATAGTTTCGGCTCAAGTCGCACCAGCCACTTCTCATGCTGGGGGAGGTACTCATACCCCCACCACCCGTACTCCAGAGCAGGTGATGCAGAGAGCCATAGACCGGAGGTACTACCACCCCAGCCAGTTGCAGCTACTCTGGCCACATGTGGGCCCCGTTATGATTGATGATGAGCAAAGAAGGGTTGAAATGTTTGGGAGGCTCCAGCCTCCATCATTTAGTGGGGCTGGGTCTGAGGATGCCCAGGACTTTTTGGACAGGTGCCAAAGGATTCTTCGCATGACAGGTATTCTAGAGACCACTGGGGTCTGATTCACTACTTTTCAGTTTGCTATGGTTGCTTTCAGATGGTGGGAAGCCTATAAAAGGCACAAGCCAGTTGGTGCAACACCACTTACTTGGCATGAGTTCTTCGTTATCTTCTTGGAGAAGTTCGAGCCACAGTCTCGCAAGGAGGAGCTACGCAGACAGTTTGAGCAGCTACATCAGGAAGGCATGTTTATGACACAGTACGAGATGAGGTTTTCTGAGCTGGCTCATCATGAAATTTGGTTGGTTCGAACTAATAGGGAGAGGATTAAGATGTTCATTTATGTCTTCACATATCAGCTGCAGTTGCTTATGACTCGGGAGAGGGTATCTGGTGCTACTTTTGATGAGATGGTTGACATTGCTCGGCAGATAGAGATGGTCCATAGCCAGGAGAGTGGAGAGAGGGAGGCCAAGAGGGCTCGTGGATCGGGTGATTTAAGTGGTGTTCCTTTTGGGGTCAGTTCCGCCATAAAAGGGGGCGTCCTTATAGGCATTCCCAGATGGCTCATCTGATTCACCATGGTGCATCATCCAGCCGTGGTTCACGCAGTGCTTATCAGGGCCAGTTATCTCTCAGTGCTCTTACAGCTCAGAGTTCATCTTGTGCACCATCAGATCAGGGTTAATCTGTATCGGGCCCTTCTGATAGTTATTCTATCTCTCAGGGTCCACCTCAAAACTTACCGCTATTTGCAGGGAGAGGTTGTTTTGAGTGTGGAGATTTGGGTCACAAAAAGAGACATTGTCCCCAACTTTTGGGAGTTCCACCTCAGTAGAGGAGTCAGACTACAACTTCGGCACTAGTTACTTCACCACCAGCCCAGCCAGCTCGTGGTGGGGCTCAGTCAGCTAGGGGTCACCCCAAAAAGGGAGGTCGATCAGGTGGTGGCCAGGCTCGATTCTATGCTTTTCTTGCCAAACCAGATGTTGTTGCTTCAAATGCAGTGATCACAGGTATTGTCTCAATATGGCACATGGATGCTTCTGTATTATTTGACCCTGGTTCTGCTTACTCGTTTGTATCATCGTATTATTCTCATTATCTGGATATTGCCCGTAAGCCCTTAGTTTCATCTGTTCACGTATCTACGCCAGTGGGTGATACTATTATTGTGGACCGTGTATATCAGTCGTGTGTAGCGACTATTGGGGGATTGGAGACTAGATTTGATCTCTTATTTCTTAGTATGGTTGATTTCGACGTGATCTTGGGTTTGGATTAGTTGTCTCCATGTAGTGTTGTTCTGGATTGTCACGCTAAGACCGTGACGTTCGTGATGCCGAGATTGCCAAGAATTGAGTGGAGAGGTTCTCTAGACTATGTTGCCAGTAGAGTGATTTCATATTTGAAGGCCCCGCGGATGGTTGGGAAGGGTTGTTTATCTTATTTGGCCTTTGTGAGGGATGTTAGTGCTGATACTCCTACTATTGATTCTGTTCTAGTGGTGCGAGACTTTCCAAATGTGTTTCCTGCAGACCTGCCGGGCATGCCGCCCAACAAGGATATTTATTTCGGTATTAACTTGGTGCCAGGCACTCAGCCTATTTCTATTCCTCCCCATCGTATGGCACCGGCTGAGTTGATGGAATTGAAAGAGCAGTTTCTGAAACTTCTTAATAAGGGGTTCATTAGACCTAGTGTGTCGCCTTGGGGTGCAGTAGTCCTGTTTGTGAAGAAGAATGTGGATGTGCATCAATTATAGGTAGTTGAACAAAGTTACAATCAAGAACAAGTATCCTTTGCCCCGCATTGATGATCTATTTGACCAGCTTTAGAGAGCGAGGGTGTTCTCCATGATTGATTTGAGGTCTGGGTATCACCAGTTTAAGATTCGGGACTCGAATATTCTAAAGACAGCATTCAACACCCGTTATGGTCATGATGAGTTTCTTGTGATGTCTTTTGGGCTGACCAACACCCCGACAACATTCATGTATTTGATGAACATTGTATTTTAGCCTTATCTTGACTCGTTTGTCATAGTGTTTATTGATGACATCCTGGTGTACTCTCGTAGCTAGGAGGAGTATGCCTAGCATTTGAGGGTTGTGTTGTAGCATTTGAGGGAGGAGAAACTTTATGCCAAGTTCTCCAAATGTGATTTTTGGATTAGTTCAGTGGCATTCTTGGGGAACGTGGTCTCTAGTGAGGAGATTCAGGTGGATCCGAAGAAGATAGAAGCAGTTCAAAGTTAGCCCAGACCATCCTCAACTATGGAGATTCAGAGCTTTCTCGGCTTGGCCGATTATTAGGGCGGGCAACTTTCAAATCACCAATGTGATGCTCACTTTGCTAGAGCAACGAGATTTCTTCACCAGTGCTCCAAACAAATGTCTTAGAGGAGGCTAAGGATTTTTCGCTTCTCTCTACGGGGGAAAGCTTTAAATTTATTGTAACGTTTGCCGAACCATTCCATTCACACTTGGAATGAGTTGGCGGAAAAGTTTATCTCTTAGTTCTTCTCTCCGGGGTACATGGCTACACTTCGAGATGAGATTTTGGCATTCAAGAAAGAGCCGAATGTAACCACTACACGAGATTTGGGAGTGGTATAGAAAAATGGTCAAGGAATGTCCCAACAATGATATGATGAAAAACAGATTCAACATACCTTCTATCGTGGGATTAACACAACCAACCAACGTGTTATCAATCAACTTGCCGGTGCTAACTTTTATGACTAAGCCATATGCGGAGGCGTGTGAGATTTTGGTTGAAATGGTAGAAACATCATCAGCGTGGAAATATCGGGCTAATGTTCCACAAGGTGATCCGAATGTCATCCACCTTCACAAAGAGTTTCATGACCATGGGCAAGCCATTGCCGAATTGATTACCACCATGAATCAACTAGCAAAGGCTCAACTTCAACAAATGCAAAATCCTAAGCAAGTCAATTTCAAGGAAGGGGTGAACATGATTGTAAACAAAAGAAGGACCAAGGGTTCACAAGTGCAAAATCGAGTTGAAAATTATGTGCTAGGATAGTGGTTTTGGTCGAGATGATTCTTACAATTAGGGGTGGCAAAATGGTTAAAAGAAAATGGTTAACCATACATATTATCCACTAAAAAATGGGTTGGATGATGAACTTTTTAAAAATGGGTCAAATATGGATAAGAACCATATTATCCATTTAGAAAATGGATAACCAATGAGTAACCAATGGATAACCAATGAGTCTAACTTTTACATTTGTAAAGCCTCAAATTGGGGGTTCCTCAAGTTAGGAGACTAAGAATTCTCCCAAAAGTGATCATATGCAAGAAGTCATGGATAATATGGTTACCCATATTATCCACCGGTTAACTCATTTTTTATCCGTATTAAATATGGGTCGGGTCGGATAATTTATCCATTTTTCATTACATGTTTTCGACCCGAACCATATCCGACCCGACCCGCCCGTTTGCCACTCCTACTTACAATGAACAAGAAGAGGAGGTGAAATATGTGAACAACTTTCAAGGGAAAAGACACAACTTCCAAGGCCCAAACCAACAACAATGGCAACCTCAAAACAATCAAGGAAATTGGAATTCTAACAACTACGGAAAATGGAGTGGTGGCAACAATAAAGAGAATTGGCATAACAAAAACAATCAAGGAAATTGGAGTGGTAATAATCAAGGAAATGGGGGGGAGGGGGGGGGGGGAACATTCAAGGCAGA
>ML303967.1:21934-58317 GCA_005239505.1 Nicotiana paniculata
TAATCAAGGCAACTGGGGATCGGGTTTTCAAAGTCCCCCGATGCATCAACAACCAAACAACCTGCCACCTTTTTCCTTCCCAAGGTCTAAGTTCTTCAAACTATGAGATGGGGCATATTGAGAATATGTTTAAGCAAATGATGGAAAACAATGCCGATTTGAATGCCCAACTTGTCTCACATACCACATCAATCAGCAACTTAGGAGTTTAAATGGGGAAAATCTCTCAAGCTCTAAATTCTCGTCCTAAGGGGGCACTATCAAGTGACACGGTAGTAAACCCAAAGGGTGGAAACAACACGGGGCATGCCATGGCCGTTACTACAAAAAGTGGAAGAGGTGGGAATGCACCCACTTCAAGTCAAAGGCAACTTGTGGATGATGAGCAAGTGGTACAAGAAGAAGAGGTCCTGAACAATATGGTTCAATCAAATGATGAAGTTCGGATTGATATTGATGACAGTGTGGAAAAGACTCAAGAGGAGGTGAACCCGTATAGAGATTACATTATTGACATACCGGAGTCAGTAGTACAAAAGGCTAAGGCACCATTGCCTAAGCCTCCACCTCCATACCCTCAAATACTTGCCAAGCAAAATGGCGAGAATCAATTCAAGAAGTTCATTCAAATGATGATGAGTCTCTAAATCAATGTGCCATTAGTTGAAGCTTTGGAACAAATGCTCGTTTATGCAAAGTTTATGAAGGATCTCGTGACAAAGAAGCGGTAAATGAATTTTAAAACCATCAAAGTCACTCATCAAGTGAGTGCATTTGTGCACTCAATGGCTCCTAAGTTGCAGGATCCCGGTGCTTTAACGATTCCTTGTACAATTGGAAGTACCGAGTTTGAAAAAGCTCTTTGTGACCTTGGGGAAAATATCAATTTGATGCCCTATTCAGTTTTCAAGACCTAGGGAATTGGGCAACCAAGACCCACCTCTATAAGATTGCAAATGGCTGATCATACTGTGAAGAGACCTTTGGAAGTTATTGAAGACGGCTTGGTTCGTGTTGATAAATTCTTTCTTCCGACGGATTTTGTCATTCTAGATTGTGAAGTTGATTATGAGGTGCCGATTATTCTTGGAAGACCTTTCGTTGATACGAGGAATACTCTTTGAGACGTTGAAGCAGAAAAACTTACATTTCGGGTTGGTGATGAAAAAGTGGTCTTCCATATGTGTAAGTCCATGCGGCAACCAAATAGCAATGAGGTGTGCTCTTTTGTGGACTTAGTGAACGATATTATTATTGATGAATAACGTGCTATGATCAATGTTGGTGATATGTTGGAGGCCGTCTTGCTCAACTTTGATGATGACGAGATGGATGGCTTCATGGAATGTGTGAAATCTTTGCAAGGAATGGGGTCGTACAACTATGCACCCCGAAAATTGTCCTTGGATCTTGAAAATAGGACAACTCCACCTACAGAGCCTTCTATTGAAGAGCCTCCTACCTTGGAGTTGAATCTATTTCCTCCACATCTTCGGTATGAATTTCTTGGTCCTTGTTCTAATTTACCGGTTATTATTTCCTCTTATTTGACTAACGTGCAGGTAGACTCCACTTTGGCGGTGTTACAAAAGAGAAATAAGGCTATTGGTGTACTTTGGCAGATATTTGAGGGATAAGCCTCGCATTTTGCATGCACAAGATCAATTTGGAGGAAGGCGCCAAACCATCTATTGAACATCAAAGTAGACTCAATGAGGCTATGCAAGAAGCTGTCAAGAAGGAGATTATCAAGTGGTTGGATGCCGGGGTTATCTACCCCATCTCCAATAGTTCGTGGACCTCTCTGGTTCAATATATCCCAAAGAAGGAGGCCATGATAGTGGTAACCAATGACAAGAATGAGTTGATTCCTATAAGAACGGTGACCGGATGGTGGGTGTGTATGGACTATCGCAAGCTCAATAACGTCACAAGGAAGATCATTTTCCACTTCCTTTCTTAGATCAAATGCTTGATAGATTGGCCGGTCGTGCTTTCTATTGCTTTCTTGATGGGTATTTGGTCTACAACCAAATTCTTATTGCTCCTAAGGATCAAGAGAAAACAATATTTACATGTCCCTATGGTACTTTTGCCTTCAAGCGATGCTATTTAGTTTGTGCAATGCATCGATGACTTTTCAAAGGTATATGATGGCTATTTTCACAGACATGGTGGAGGCTTACCTTTAAGTTTTCCTGGATGGATTTTCGGTGGTTGGAGATTCTTTTGATGATTGTATTGAAAATTTGGATTAAGTGTTGGCAAGATGTGAAGAAACAAATTTGGTGCTTAATTGGGAGAAGTGTCATTTCAAGGTCGAGGAAGGCATTGTCCTTGGCCACAAAATCTCAAAGAATGGAATTGAAGTTGACAAGGCATATATTGAGGTGATTTCTAAACTTCCACCTCCAACTTCTGTGAAGGATGTGCGGAGTTTCTTAGGCCACGCGGGGTTTTACCAGCGTTTCATCAAAGATTTCTCTAAGGTGGTGAAACCGTTGTGCAAGATTCTTGAGAAGGATGCTAAGTTCAATTTCAATGACGATTGCATGAGATCTTTTGAATTGTTGAATTTCAAGTTGACAACTACTCCCATCATCACCGCTCCAAATGGGAGTGTCCCTTTTGAACTCATGTGTGATGCAAGTGACGTAGCGGTTGGGGCTGTTTTGGGGTAACACATCAACAAATGTTTTCATCCAATATACTATGCTAGTAAGACCATAAAGAGTGCCCAATTCAACTATACCGTTACGGATAAAGAGCTCATTTCCATTGTGTTTGCAATTGAGAAGTTCCGCCCATACTTGATGGATGCAAAAGTCATTATCCACACGGATCATGCGGCACTTCGGTATCTTATGAGCAAGAAGGACTCCAAAGCTCGCTTGATGAGATGGGTGCTTCTGTTGCAAGAGTTTGGTATTGACATTCAAGATAGAAAAGGGAGTGAAAACCAAGTGGCGGGCCACTTGTCTCATTTGGAGAAGGAGGAGGAGAGACCGAATGATGGCTGTGAAATCAATGAATCCTTCCCCGATGAGCAACTCTTGGCTATTTCAATGAAAGAGGTGCCATGGTTCGCAGATCTAGAAAATTTCCTTGTGTGTGTAATCATCCCGGACGAGTTCTCTTCAAACCAACAGAAGAAGATCTAACGGGATTGTCAAGATTATTATTGGGATGAACCATACCTCTTCCATATTTTTACGGACGGGGTGATTAGAAGATGTGTATCGGAAGAAGAGCAAGGTGAAATTCTTGGGTCTTGTCATTCTTTGCCATATGGTGGTCATCATGGTGGAGCAAGAACGGCAACTAAAGTGCTGAGTTGCGGTTTCTATTGGCCCACTCTTTACAAGGATGTTAGTGAGCTAGTGAAAAGATGTGATGAAGGTCAATGGGCCGGTGGAATCCCAAAAAAAAAAAATTAAATGCCACTCACTACCATTTTGGGATATTGATATTTTTTATGTGTGGGGTATTGACTTCATGGGTCCTTTTGTGAGTTCTTGTTGAAACACCTACATCTAGGTCGCAGTGGATTATGTTCCAAATGGGTTGAGGCCGTTGCTCTACCCAACAATGAGGCGAGAAATGTGGTGATATTCTTGAAGAAGAATATTTTCACAAGGTTTGGTACTTCGCGGGCAATTATAAGCGATGGGGGGTCACATTTTTGCAACAAGGTTTTCGACACTTTACTTAGCAAGTATGGTGTTACTCATAAAGTCACGACACCCTATCATCCATAAGCTAGCAGTCAAGTGGAAGCTTCCAACCGGGAGATAAAGAGTATTTTGTCCAAAATGGTGAATGCTAATCGGATAGATTAGGCCAATAAGCTTGATGATGCACTATGGGATTTTCGAACGGCTTATAAAACACCTATCGGAATGTCACCATACCGGTTGGTGTTAAGAAAGCTTGTCACATTCTGGTAGAACTTGAGCACAAAGCCATGTGAGCTCTAAAGAAGTTGAATCTTGACTGGGATGTAGCTGCTAACTTGAGGGTTGCACATTTGAATGGATTGGATAAGTTCCGGTACCATGCTTATGCAAGTTTGTCCTTGTACAAAGAAAAGATGAAAGTCCTTTTGAAATAGTGGGTGTGATACCTTTTGATGTATTGGACTTGAAGAAAAAAAATAATGAAGTATTCTGATTCAATGGTTACCGGGTGAAGCACTACTTTGAAAAAGTTGGAGATAGCCGCATCGTGGCGGTCATTAATTTCAATTAATGGTATTCTGCGTCGTGCCATGATGTTAAATTAGGCCCTTTTTGGGAGACAACTTATGTTTCTTTTTTTTTCCTTTGGTAGTTAGGTGTTATTTTTGTTCTAACTTGTTTTGAAGTGTGCTACAAGGATGAGTGTGACTTACAGGAACTGTGGAAAAAATGTGGCTAAGTGTTGAAAGAAGTGCGGACCGCGGTTGATTTGTGCAGACCACACATTTATGGTTGCTACAGCAAAAGTGCAATGCAGCCGTATAATTATCTTGTGGACCGCAGAAATGAATGGTGGAAAATGTTAACTCTCTGAATTTTAGCCTATTAGAGAAAAGGTGGATATGCGATCACAAAAGGAAATCTGCGGCCGCAACATGAAATCTGCGGCCACACACAAAATTGTGCGGACCGTAGACGAGGTGCTGAGTTAAGGTCCCTAGGTAACAGAGTGTAGGCCGCACATGAATTGTGTGGCTGTACTTGACTTTCCTTCCCTTAGCAAAACCAAGTAGTATAAATAGAGGAATAAAGGCTACTCTACATTTTTTCTTTCCCTCTTTGAGCACAAAAACAATACTCTATTGAAATTTCTTGGTGAATCTATCTGTCCACATACACCACATCTTTGTTCAGTCACTCATAACACTCATTCATCTGGTATACTTCAATTTATTGTTAATCTTTTTCTTTTAATCTGTAGATTTTTAGTCATTTTAGGCCATTTGTCAATAGAATTCAATTGTGCATTTATGTGAGGGTAGATCTGTAGTGGGTTAACTAATACATGCTCTATGGGGACTGGGTCAACATATTTTCATGCCTCTATGTAGTTTCCATGTCAAAATTTGCACAAAAATAGAACCTATATAGAAAAAACTGGATTGTATGTAGTTTTTTGAGTTCTGCGGCCGTACCTGAAATTATGCGGTCCACAGATTGTGATTTTAGGGAAACATAGTGAAAGAAGGGATCTGCGGCCACTAGATAAAACTTGCGAATCACAAATTTTCCACCCCGGCCGCAAAACATCCGTTTTACTGACTTCAGAGTCTTCACTTTTTGACTCAAATGTGCGGCCGCAGGTCTAATTGTGCAGACCGCAGAAAACAGGTTGCGATCTTACATCAGCCAATTCTCTATCATCAGAGAGTTGGCACTTTTTGTAATTTAGAGGTGCGGCCACAAGTGAAATTGTGCGGACTGTATTTCACTTTTGTGGCTGCAAGACAAAATTGTGCGGTCCGCAAGTCCAAATCTACGACCGCAAGAAAATTATGCGGACTGCATATTTTGTTTCCTGCAAACATGCTTTGACTGTGTACCTTCACTATGTCTTCTGGTTTATATATCACTTGCATGTCTCCTGGGTATGTTTGAACAATGAATTGCAACTAACAATCGCCTTTGCTTGATACAGACAATGGTTAGATCTAGGGGACGAGGCGACATATGTAAAGGGAGGGGTGAACTTTCTCTGGGGTTGAGGCAAGAGTGCCCTACCCCTTGGCCACAAAAGATAGTTATAAAGAAATCTATAGCCGGCAGAGGGAGAGGTGCAGATCTCTCCGAGGTGATCTCATATGTCCCATCTAGGGAAGCATTCGAGGATAACTCAGCCTCTATTCAGGAGCAGTCAGCCGTACAGTCGAGGCCGCTAGGGAGATACAAGGTCAAGGACGAGCCATCCTCATCTCATATCACTTCTGAGGACCCGGAGAGTGCTAGTAAGGCTTCTAAGTCATTGGCTATACCTATCCTTGAGGCACAAGATACACTTGTTCAGGATATCCCCAATGATGGAAGAGGGGGAGATGCTACAACTACCGTCCTTGAAAGATTGAAGAAGAAAGATGTTTGGGAGGACCGATTTATCAGCTTGGCTTCCTTCACCAGCTTTTGTACATGGTGGCCAGTGAGGTCACTAACTCTCGAGCGACAGTTTCTATTGAAAGATTTGGAGAAGTACAATCCATTAGTGTTGAGACAGTTCATGGAGCGCAAGGGGTGGATGTGGTACACTTAAAGTGTAGTGGACACTAAAGGTTACCTAGTCCGGGAATTCTATGCAAATGTGGCTCACATAAAAAAGAGACAAAAGTGACTAAAGTATATAACTTAAGAGTGATATTTGATCAACATAAACTCAACACGTACTTGGGCTTCGAAGATGTTGAGCCAAAGGAATCTTTGGAGAAGTATGCATTGGGAGACGCAGCCTAACCTTGGTTAGCGGAGATTCTAGCAGCATCGTAGCCACCACCTCCATGGATCGCCGCTGGGGTTCCTATCCACCAAGCACTCTGAGTTTCAAGGAGAAAGGGTGGAAAACCTCCACGGTAACTGCTGAGGCAGTTGATGTTCTATCCGCTTCAACCGGGCCTTCCTCTAGTGTCGCATCTATGCCTCCTCCATCATCCACAATCCCTACTGCAGTTCCTTCCACAACTCCCACCTCGGCTTTTAAGCTAGTACCTATGCCTAGTACCCCCACTGTCTACGCTGCGTGTCTCCCAGACATTAGCGAGTCTCAATAACTTGATGCAGAAAACACCTGCAAAGCTGTTTGGCTTATCCAGTATTGTTGCAACACAGTCTTCTATTCAGGCACCTCAGTTTCCTCCGATAGTTGAAGAGATATTGAAGAAGCTCCTAGAGAACAAGAACACTATCATGGCTACCTTAATACAACACGGGTCAATAATCGAGAGTTGTGAAAAGAAGTAAAGAAGATGAGAAAGTCCTAGGTCAGCAAGAAGTCAATGGACAAGCTCCAGAGACAGGTGACCGGCTATCTACAATCGGAGATCTCCCCTTTGACATGCTGATTGACCCACACCATTCAGGCCAGATTCAACAACACCAACAACACTGGTGGCACTAGCTGGCCAGTATGAGGAGCTAGACCTTGCTGCCAACACTGCCGAGGCAGTGCTCAGATGTTCACCAACCCACCCACACCCAGAGTTGAGGATGATGAGATTCAGTTGGATGAGCTTGCGGGCGGTGACATTGCTTGGGACACAGAGATGTCCAAGGAACCATAGGGAGTTTTCTTCACTCTTTCCTCTCTTTTCCTCATATTTTGTTCATCATTGGGGACAATGTTTATCTTTATTCGGGGGGGGGGGGGTGGGAATTTNGATTATAGTTAATTCATTCTGAGACATTTGTCCTGTAATAACTTGATATTATTTTCTCTTTTCTTATTATGTATATATTCTCTCTTTCTATCTTCAGTAGTTTTTTCTTATTAGCTTCTTTATTTTTGTTTCTTTATTAGTTATTTGTTTGATTTAGTAGCTTCTTTGTTTGATTTGGTAGCTTTTTTATATTTTTGTAGATAATAAGCCTTTGGTTTTCTTAATGCCACGGTTCTTTCCAAAGGTAGTTGTTGTGTGAATCAGGTGACTCGTCCCAACGATGGATGGCATGACAAATTTCTTAAGGGAATGATTCTGTTTTTGTGCTTAGGTAATAATAGTAGTAGTAATGAATAAAAAGACCTAATTAAGTCATGCTCGAAGAGTCAACCATGCTTCAATTGGTATCAACACACTTAATTACGTGCTTATGGTTAGAGACGAGGTTTTTGAAAGAAATATCTCTAGTTAGTGACTTTGTGACTCTTGTGTTGACTTTGACAATCATCGAGTGGTTTAATTGGACCATAGTGATATTTAAACTTGAAGGTGGTCGTTGTGGGCTCTCGACTCTGTCCTCTTTAACAATCCGGTTGCGTGAGGGGTGAGATAAATTGTTTCTAGTCCAAGTGTCCGTGCGAAGGGTGTAGAACTTACCCCAAATGTGTTTCAAGGAAAAATCCTAAGTTTTTCTTAGTTTGAGAAGTGATTGTAGGATTTCCTTGGCCTATATGAGATTTCTATTTCCAACCAATGTCATTATCCCTAGTCAACCCTTTGAGCCTCTAGCCTTTCTCATTTTATAATCATGTTACAACCCTTTACCCTTATGGTCGTGACTCTCTCTTGGTACCCGAGCTTTCCTTAACACTCTCGTGAAACAAATGGCTTAAAATTTAAGTTTGGGGGAGAGATGAGGAACTTGAAAAAGGTATAAAAGCAAGAAAAGAGAAAAGAAATTATCTCTATTAGAAAAGAAGGAAAGAAAAGAAAAGAACAAAAAGAAAAATGCAAAAAGTAAATAAGTGGAAGGGTTGAATGGATCCATAAAGAGGTAAGGATCACAAACATGGAGAAATCAAAAAGGGAGAAGAGTAATGAAATGATCAAGAAAGAGTGATGTTAAGTCTCTCTAGTCCGCAATGAAAAGAAAGTGTCTCTAAGAATTGGCAAAGTGTGAGCCAAGAAATGAAAGATGGAATGCTTAAGGAAAGGTGTAACCACTCACCCATATTGTATCCGACCCTAATCCAAAAGCTTTCATTACATCCCGAAAGAAGTCCTAGTTGATTTCAAGCTGAGTGAGCTTACAATAGTGGCAATATACATGAGGGGCAAGCCTATGGTACTTGAAGACATACTTGTGGAATTCTCTTGAGAGAGATGAGTTAACCTTTCATAAATCTTTGGATTGAGTGCTAAATTTCTTAAGTGAGCCTGGCAAAATGGAAAGTGGAGGAGGAGGAGTTTGGATTCCACCATGACCTATATGATAGAACAAGAGTCGTTGATGAGTAAAGTCAATTCTTGAAGATCAAATGTCACATTGGAACTATATGTGCATGAATGTTTAACTTTCCACCTTGTTGATAATACATGAGTAGTGTGGGTAATTGTTGGTCCCAACTGATGTGTGGATGGATCACCTTTGAATCACTGAAATGACCCTTAAACTTTGGAGGTGGGAACTAATTTATTTTCTTGAGAACAAGCAAAGACTTAAGTTTGGGGGCGTTGATAAGTGGGCATTTTGACTGCTTATTAGCACCTTTTAGTTTTTGTTTTAGTCCGAAAGTATTGAATTGTGTTCTCAAAACTAATGAAATTATGAAAAATTGCAGGAATACTAGAAGTTTAGTCTCCCGAGATGAAATCCGACTCAAAAAGGAGTATTCTGAAGCAGAAGGCAATAAAGGTCACATAAGCACAAATGTGTGGTCCGCAGAAGAAATTGCGGACTATAGAATTCCATCTACGACCTCAAACCAAGAAGAAAAATTTAGCAGATTTTTCAGAAATGTGCGGACCGCAAATGAATTATGCAGCCGCAGAACTGGACTAAGAGTCGAATATCTATGAAAAAAGACCATGTCCAAGAGCCTTTGTGAATTGTGGACCACACAAGAAATGTGCGGCCGCAGTTTAGAAATGTGCGGCCGCAGAACTCCAATTCCTGCCAGCTGAAGAAATTCAGACCGCACATGGAATTGTGGGACAACATAACATCCCCAAGGGCATTTTGGCCGAGATTTTCAACCCTGTATAAATAGACGAGTTTCACAAAATTAGGTCAAGATCGAATATTTGAAGCTGCTATAACCGTTTATTTTACTACGTTAGGAAGTTTTATATTATTTTGGTGCTTTAACATTAGATTTCATCATTTTAATCTTTCATTATGAGTTTAATTAGCTTTTCTTCTATATTTTATGCAATTTCCATTATGAGTAGATAGAGTTTTACTAGGGTTGTGACCTAACCCTAGTATATAACCTTATGTGTATCTAATTTAGTGCTTGTTTATGATTGGGTGTTGATTATTTAGCTTAGTTCATGCCTCAACTTTATAATTAATGGTTGCAAACATTGATTCATGCCTATTTGACTTAGTATCTACTTGAGAAAGAGAGACCTAGTCTAGAATAACTTAGCTAACAAGGAATTGGGTTAATTGAGAGATTGATTAACCTGATTAAAAGGGTCCAAACTAGAGATAGTTATAACCCCACTTGAGCTCTTATCAATTGTTTTGGTTGATACCTATTTTGTACTTGGGAAAACCAAATTGGGCAAAATCACTCTCTGACTGAGAGGTATTGAGTGGGTAACGTAGAGTTGAGAGCTATAAGATACCCCGATCAATAAAACAAGCATTAACGTCTTTATCCCATTAGGCAAGCGCCTAGCTTATGGTCACAACCCTAGGCCACTAATCCAATTGGAAAAACCTCAAAGCCATTTATTTATAATTTATTTTCTTTATCTTTCATTCATTAGAGTAACAATAGAAATAGAAAACAAAACCTTGTTGTGGAAGTGCAATCGTAGATAACCCATTTGCTTGAATCAAATATATACTCCTAACTTCCATCTTAACTCCCAATGGATTCGACCCCCACTCCTTGTTGGGTAATTATTATTGCATCCAACCGTGTCATATCTCTTATTGGTCCTGCTTTGTTTGGCCCATATTTCCCACAGCCCTAGCACCTCCATGTTCAGCATTGTTGCCACCCTCAAAATCAGCAATGTTACTAGACACGGGGAAAGAAGTTATTAGGGGATCGGGGCGCTAACTCTCAAAATGACCTACCGGGTCGTTACATCATATAAATACCGAATGAATGTGAAATAAGCATACATGAAAATAATCACTACAACCTCCAAAGACTAGGTAATACAGAGTCACAAACTTTAGGTGAATACATGGATAGATCGAAATACAATACTGTTCAAATAACAAGCTGACATTACAATAAAAGGAAAGGACTCCAAGGGACTGCCACGACCAAGCCGCTATACCTTGAATCCTTGTGATCAATAAGTTAACTCTGCTTGATTCATATACCTCCAATACCTGGATCTGCACAAAAATGTGCAAAAGTGTAGTATGAGTGCACCATGATCGATACCTAGTAAGTGTCAAGACTAAACTCGGTGGAGTAGTGACGAGGTACAAGTCAAGAAACCTACTAGTCAGAATAACTTGTGCAGTATAGAAGTACAAAGCTAATAACGAAAGCAAGAATCAGTAAATTGCAATGAGAACCAACATGCGATATAAACAGTAAAGTAATAAGAACACCGTGAAAGTACTATTGAAACCAAATAAGGAAAACAAATAATAACCAATTAATCAAGTTGTTCTAACACAAGTTTCACGATAAAATTACTGTGTGATACCTCATCTCATAATCACAAGTCACAAGTCTCAATCTATAATCATATGCTCATGACACCTTGTTCCTACATATATATTCCCAACCACATGGACAACTCACATTCCAATATCTCAATCCGCCCAGCATGATCATGGGCTCACAATCACAATCCGCTAGCATAGTCACATGCTCACTAACATAATCCGCCCAGCATGGTCATAGGCTCAATATCACAATCTGCCTTCCATGGTCACAAACTCAATATCCCAATCCTCTCGGCATGGCCACAAGCTCAATATCACAAGTCTCCCAGAATGGTCGTAGGTTAAATATCAACATAAAAGCAGATAATACAAGAATACATTGGCACGATCAATAAATGTTAAGTTTCATACTCCTGAACTAGTATAAGTGGCATTCTATGGTAAATGCTTATGCGGGTGTAATATTACAGCCCAAGTAATCAAGTAATATCAAAGACATCGATAGTTCATTGAAAGAAACACAACAAGTCACGTAAGGTGTATGACATACACAAGAGGAATCACACTCAACACAAATATGTCAACATAATACCCCCATGCCATCACACATCATCCCTGACACTGCCACCCTTATCTCTTTGATAGCCACCCATATCACTCTGCCCTGACAATATTATTAGCCACCCGTATCACTCTGATAGCAACCCGTATCACTCCACACAGTAGCGATCTATATCACTCCGCATAATAACAACCCTTATCGCTCTGCCCGGATAATAACACAATAGCCACCTGTATCACTATGCACAAACCACAGTGAGGTGCCACCCTTATGCTCCACATAACAACAATAGTGAGGTGCCACCCTTATGCTCCGCATAACAACAACCAATCTACACAACAATTCACATGTGCTAACATCACAACAATACGACATATTAACTCGTACCACAAGTTCCTATAGGCCATAACGTTTCCAAAAGGAACCAACAATATCAATATTTCCACAAAAATAGCCCTTGGCTGAAACTCAATGCGTATAGAATCTCAATAACAACAAAATGAACGAAAAAGTAACTCAACAATGAACAACACTCCTTTAAACACAACTCCAATTCAAATAAATTAATGACTTTCAATAACATAAACTTCAATTAATTGCTTAAAGATAAACTCGATAATGAAGGTATTTCCATGAAATGGCAAACTTTGAACTATAGTATATAAATAGGATAACAATGAACGAGATGGAACGAACTAGCAACTATGTCTAAAGCCGTGAGAATAACCCAACAACAAAAGTATATCATGTAACAACAATTTCAATTAAAGAATAACTCAACAACAAAGGAGGTCATATACTGGTAAAAGAGGTGACAACTTCAAATAAAGCATATAAGAGTAAACTTGACAAGTAAAGGATATAACATGTGCTAACAACTTCAACTAAAGTATGTAATAGTAAACATGAAATATAAAATATAATATGTGCTAACAATTACAAACCAATATAGGGAAGAAGCATGAGAACCTAAACCAGTCAATTTCCACATATAAGCCCGAGTATGCATTCGTCACCTTGTGTACACGATTTTCACAAAACATAAATAGCACAAATGAATCAAATCCAAAGGGTCTACTTTCCACCACACAAATTTAGGCAATATACTTACCTCAAATAAACCAAATTAATACTCTAAAATGACGTTCTCGTGTGAAAGAATCTCTAGACAACTCAAATCTAGCCAAAATAACATAATATCATAAAATAAAAACATAGGAAACAATTTCGGATAATAAAGTTTTGATCTTTAATACAAACTAAAAAGTTAACCCCGGACTCGCACCTCCGAACCCGACAAAACACAGAAGTTGAACACCATTCTGATACGAGTCAAACCATGCCAAAGTTATACAATTCCGACATCAAATTGACATTCAAATCCTCATTTTACATTTTTGAAAGTGTTTACCAAAATCCTCAATTTCGCCATTTAAAATAACTAATTTAATGATAAAAACAAAGATGGAATCGTGAAATACAATCAAATCGGGGTAAAGGAAGCTTAACCCCATCCAAATTATGAAAATCCCCTCCAAAATAACCCAAATTTGAGCTCCCTAACTCAAAAAGTGATAATAATATCATAACCCTCGAAATAGAGTATATATTCTGCCAAGTGATTTATTCATGGCGATTGCGAAATTACGTTCGCGATCGCGGAGACAAAAATAATAGCTGACCAAACGTTCTTCGTGAATGTGCAATACGAGTTGCGAACGCGGCACAACAACTACGCGAACACATTAACAATAACATGATCGCGGATAACAAGCATCTGATGCCCCTTCCAGCTTTTCTCTTATGTGCACGTGGAAGACATATCGCGAACGCAGACCACAACCAACTTGACCTTCGCGACGCATACAAATGGTTGCGTCCGAGATGAATAAAAAATATGAGCTCCAAAAACCACTTCGCGATCGCGGCTTCATCTTCACAATTGCAGAGAACAATAGACACACTAGCAAACCAGCAACTCTAAACATGAAGAAATAGCCCGTAGCCCATCTAAAACACACCTCAGACCCCCGATACACGTCCAAACATATAAAAAAGTTCCATAACATAAGGCAGACTTGCTCGAGGCCTCAAATCACATCAAACAACATCAAAATTATAAATCGCACCTCAAATCGTTATGAACTTATGAACTTTCAACTTCTACAATTCGAGTCGAAACATATCAAATCAACCCGAAATGACATCAAATTTTTGGTGCAAGTCCCAAATGACAGAATGGAGCCATACCAACTCCGTGAGTCGAAATCCATCCCCCTATCAATAAAGGAAACTCCCGGTCAAACATCTCAACCTTCTAAACCTTCAACTTTCCAACTTTTTCCAAAAAGCATCAAATCAACACATGGACCTCCAAATCCAAATCCGGACATATGCCTAAGTTCAAAATTACCATACCGAGCTATTTGGATCATCAAAACAACATTTTGGAGTCATCTACACAAAATTCAAACTTCAGTGAACTCTTGCTAATTAAGCTTCTAAAACCATAATCATTTTTCCATATGAATCCCCAAAAATCCGAAAACTGAAACCGCCCACACACGTAAGTCGTGATACATAATACAAAGCTGATCGAGACCTTAGTCCACAAAACGTAATGCTATTTTTAATATGACCGATAGGGTCGTTACAGGGTTGCACGCCGCAACAATGTTAGTTGATATTGGGATCGGGTTGCCCGCAACAATAGTGTTTATTGATATTTAGATCGGGTTTCATGCAGCAATAGTGTTAATTGTAATTGGGATCGGGTTGCACACCAGAAAAATATTTGTTAGCGTTGTTTGGTTATATTGCTTACATGTACTTCATGATAATTGTTTCTGTCACAACCAAAATCCACTGAGTCATGATGGAACCTAACCCCACCTGCTAGGTAAGTCAAATAACAATAAAAAAAACTCTAATTTAATTAATAAGAGCCAATAAGTCGAATAACTGAATTTCTGTATAATAACCCAAAGATTGGTAGCACAAGACGTGAGCATATAAGACTTAGATTTACAAGTTGGTATGAAAATGATACAACGTCTGTTTGGAGTATACACAAATAGAATATAAGTCCTAGACTACCATGAACAAGAGGTAGCTTGAATCTGGAACACCGAAACGTCTTCAATGCCAAGCTTCGTCTTCCGTTGCTACGAAGCTCCAAGATCTGCACCCAAGGTGCATGAGTGTAGTATGAGTACATCCGACCCCATGTACACAATAAGTATCTCGACTAACCTCGGTGAAGTAGCGACGAGGTTTAATTAAAAGATATTCACTAAATATTTTACCTTTGTAGATGATAGGCAGAAAGAGAAATACAAAAGACAGATGCAAATAATCATGTAGTAAATGGAATGAAATACCAAATAACAGAGGGCCCAAAAATAATTCCATACTCTCACAACTCAATGTGATAATAAAAAAACAATAGACAAGTATAACCATAATATGCCTTCTCCGTTCCGGCGCACAACCCCATGTTGATATAAAATGTCTTCTCCTTTACAACACGTGACCCGGTCCACAAATATATATACAAATATCATTACAACGTGCAACCTGATCCCAAATAGCAATACAAATATCTGATACATCATGCAACTCGATCCCACACAATAATACCAATATTTGTTGCGGCGTGCAACCCGATCACGCACAATAATAACACTATCCGTTGGGTCGTGCAACCTGATCCCACACAAATAATATCTTCTCCATTACAGTGCACAACCCGATCCCACCTAAATAAAAAAATTTATATAACTATTCTACAATAACCGAGCATGGAAATATACAACGTGATAACAAGAAACAATAAAACGCGAAAAGCAACTAGGAATACAAACTCTATAAAATAAGACGAGGAACATGGAACCACAGAGCTAGTCTCCTACATATAAAGGCAAAGATTTCCACAATGCGTTAACACACAACCAATTGAAAAGTCACATAATCTGTCTAGGCAAATTAGGGTATAACATGAATGCGGAAAGGTATATTTCAAGCAAAAACAGGCATCAGGTAGAGGTAAATCATAGGAGGAATCTTGTAACAAGTGGATGCATGTAACGAGTAAGGACATATAACAAGTGAAGGCTTGTAGTAAGTGAAGGCATGTGACAAGTCAATGCACCTAATAATAAATCATGTAACTAATAGATGCATGATCATGTACGACTAGTAACAAGTAAGGGCGGGAATTTTGGGGGTGGGGGAGGAGATGTAGCAGAAGTAAATCAAGTAAGAATGTAGGGTAACTGTAACAGACAGAGTAGAAACATACCTATCCCAGTAACAGGCCAGATAGCAAACAAAGAGATAACTGTATAAAGAGCAAAAACCAGAAAGTAACACACAAAATAACAAGATTAATAGTAATACAAGTAGAGGACATGTAAGTGATTAATGAATGAGAAATGATAACAGAAAGTCCAATTCTTCTCACACGATAACAACCGACCAGCCAATCTTATCTCACACAATACGGTAATACTCATCGTTGCAACACCATATCAAGCACACAGAAATAACCCTCGTGCCAAACATGTCCCTAAGGCCCCAACATCTCTTATTACAAATAAAGAAGCTCAGGTAGCAAGACAATAATAGGTATAAATGTGTGTTCAATACCCTATGGTCAATTAAGTAAGTAAACAGTCTAAAAAAACACATTAATTTTTTTTAAGATATCGTGTGTTCTAATATGATTTCTAACATAATTAATTGAGTTTATGGGTCATAGAATGAAATAAAGCATAAGTTAAAGAATTACAAAGTTCACCAAGCATAAGGAAAGCATAATATTTCCCCCTCCTGAGCATGGAAATCCTGGCATATGCATATATGCACGTCACCTTGTGTAACGACCCAGCCGGTCATTTTGCGTATTAGGATTCCGTCCCTTTAAATAAAACCTTCCATAGAGGCTGTTCGTGATTTATGGCTTGCGGGAGCGAGTGGTTTAGGATTTGGGAATAGTTTGAGTGGTTTAGGAACACTTGGTTCCTTAAGGTTGGCCTATTTGGCCAAGTTTGACTTCGGTCAACATTTTGAGCAAACGACCTCGGAATCAAGTCCAGACAGCTCCATTAGCTCCGTATGATGATTTCGGACTTGGGCGTATGTTCGGATTGGGTTTCTGATGACCCGGGGGCATTTTGGTCGTTCAATATTGAAACAAGAAGTTCCTTAAGTCCATATTTTGGTTTAGGATGCGTTTTTGTGTTTTCGAGGTCCGAACAAAATTCCAGGACCAGGAATAGTTCCGTATAGTCATTTGTGAGTTGTTTGTAAAATTTGAAGTCATTACGAGTAGTATAGGTCCGTTCGGCGCGATGAGGTCAATTCAAGAATTTCTTAAGTTCTTAATTTGATTCAAGGGGTTTTGGAGAGTGATTTTGAGTTTTAGCGATGTTTTGAGTGTTCCGTAAGCTCGAGATAGTCCGTCATATGATTTGGGACTTGTTGGTATAATTTATCATGGGCTCGGGTGGGCCCAGGGGCCTTTCGGACCCCACACAAGGCCAAAAACTAGCAAAAATCACTGCTGGTGCACAGCAGCTGGTGTGACCGCTGGTGCGAGTCCGCTGGTGTGGACGTCCCCTTCGCAGGTGCGACCCCATCGCAGGCGCAGCCAATCTTCCTCAAGAGCGAAACCGATGGTGCGGCTCATGACTCCGCCGGTGGGACCTTTTCCGCAGGGGCGACCAATTTCTCGCGGGTATGAGACCGCAACTGCGGTCCCAAGGTCGCAGGTGCGAAACCCCTGTAGGCAGCCTCATTTTAATGCCCATAATTACGGGTCTTCTTCATTTTTGAACCATCTCACCTCCATTAGAGAGTCCTAGGAGCTTCAAGAACCTGCTCTTGATCCAAATTCGGTAGAGGTAAGTAATTCCTTTCATTTATCTAGTTCCATGCATGAATTAACAAGGTAAATCAAACAAATTCTTGGAAAAACCTAGGTTTTGGGTTGTAAATGGGATTTTTGGGCAATTAGTGAATTACCCCTTTTGAGCCATTGAATTCTTAAATAAATTATATAATTTCGCTCCTTAGGATTCGGGTAAGCTATTCCTCCAAGAATTTTCGAAATCCGAACGCGTGGGCCCGGGGTCAAAATTTCAAGAATCGTCAAGAATGTTAAATTTTAGGAATTCTTGCTAATTCTTATTCTTGAACCTTAAATTGATTCAATTACATCATGTTTGGCTAGTTGTGGGCCGTCAGGAGTAGTTTCGGTGTTTCGGGCGCATCTTTTGATCCGGTCCTTGGTCTGAGGAGTGCTTTTATCGAGGTGAGTCTCAAATCTAACCTCGTGAGAGGGAAATTGTCCCTCTAGGTAACCTTGATTTCTAGGTGATCTTTTTTGGGGGCTACGTACGCACCAAGTGACGAGAGTCCGTACGTAGTGGCTGTTACTGCTTCGTCCGGGTAGTTAGGACACAACATGTTCATTATTTTTCCCTGTTGTAGCTTAAATATGTCTTGTATTCTTGTGTGATACTTTATTGTTGTCTTTGAACATCGTGATTCTTGGCTTGGTTTAAGTGTGATAAGAGTAATTACTGGATGGGATCGGTCCGTACGCCATGGTAGAGTGATGATTTACTATATTGTGGGATCGGGCCATACACCACGGCAAAGTGATGATTGATTATATTGTGGGATCGGGCCGTACGCCACGACAGAGTGATGAGAAAGTAATTATGGGATCGGGCCGTACGCCACAGCGAGATTGAGATTCACAGGATGGGATCGGGCCGTACTCCATGGCAAGATTGAGATTTACAGGACGGGATCGGGCCGTACGCCACGACGAGATTGAGATTTATAGGATGGGATCGGGCCGTATGCCATGGCGAGATTGAGACTATAGGATGGAATCGGGCCTTACGCCACGGCGGATACCAATCTTGGTGGATTTTGGATTGTTATTTGATGCCTAATATCGATGTACTTGGTTATTTGTCTTACATGCCTACTATTTTCCTTACATCTTGCTTACTTTATTACTGCTGGACCTTAGTGAGTATCGAGTCGACTTCTCGTCACTACTTCTTCGAGATTAGGTCGGATACTCACTGGGTACATATTTATGTATGTACTCATGTTGCACTTTATTTTCTTCTGCACTTGACTGTACAGGTCCGGAGGTTGGTACGTCTGATCATCAGTCCGGTGCTAGATACTGACCGGGGTTGGTGATACTTCACGGTGAGCTGCTTTTCCTGGCGATGCCTGGCAGCACCTTGGAGTTCCCTTTTGTTCTTCTCCCCGTCTATTTCATTCAGACTATGGGATTGTATATATTTATGTATTCTGGTGTATTCTGATAGTTGCCCATGACACTCATGACACTAGTTCCTAGCACACACGTGCGTACATTTTGGGCTTTTGGGTTGCATTTTATACATATGCTTATCTTTTGACTCACGTATCACATATCTTATTTTCATGTCACCGGCTAATATCATGTAAATAAATGTTTAAAACTGGTAAAAGTTGGATTAATTAATCACATGGGAAGGGTAACACTTAGTAGAATTCATGTTGGCTTGGCTAACCCTGTTGTTGGGCGCCATCACGACCTGTGTGGGAAATTGGGTTGTGACAACGTGGTATCAGAGCGCTAGGTTCATGTAAGTCTCACGAGTCCCGGGCGAATCCAGTAGAGTCTTGCGGATCGGTATGAAGACGTCTGTACTTATCTTCAGGAGGCTACAGGGTGTTAGGAAACATCTACTTGTTCTTACAGTATCGTGCAATCTATGATTTATTAAATTCATGATTCTATTCCCTTACAGATGGTGAGGACATGTGCATCTCATGTGCCTGATCCGGGAGAGGGTGCCGCCCTCGCCGTTCGAGGCCGTGGTAGGGGCAGGGGTAGAGCACTTGCCCGTGGTAGGGGACGAGGGGGTCCCAGAGCTATACCGGTCCTGCCACCAGAGGACCCTATATTAGAGGAGCAGGATGAGGTGCCCCCAGTAGATCCGACACCCGTAGACTTTATGACGGCGCCGGGATTTCAGGCAGCCATGGGCCGTATGATGAGGTTCATGGACACCATGTCCCAGGCTGGTTTATTTCCAGTAAACCCTGTCACTTCACATGCGGGAGGAGGAGCCCAGACCCCTACTGCCCAGGCTGCAGGTCCGACAGCGGCATTACATCCCACCCCGGTACACTGCCCGTGGATGATGCCCAGCCTTCAGCAGCAGCACCAAAGCCCAGATCAGTTGTGGGTGGTGACCAGCATAAGATGTTAGATAGATGGACCCGCTTACGCCCTCCAGTCTTCGGGGCTGAGCGAGGGGAGGATGCCCAGGATTTCGTTGATAGGTGCAGGGATAGAATGCACAACATAGGGATCCTAGCGTCCCACGGAGTGGATTTCACTGCATTCCAGTTAGAGGGCAGAGCTCGCAGGTGGTGGCAGTCTTACATTCTCAGAAGGCCAGCCGATTCTCCTACTATCACTTGGGATCAGTTCACGCAGATGTTCTTGGACATATATATTCCACCCTCTGAGAGGGAAGAGCTGAGGGGTCAGTTTGAGTGGTTGGAGAAGGGGAAGATGTATGTGATGGATTATGAGGCCAGATTTTCAGAGCTATCACGACATGCTCTTAAGATATTACCCACCGACGCTGAGAGAGTTCAGAGGTTTGTAGCAGGGTTGCATCCAGGTATTAGGTCCTCCATGGCTCGAGAGGTAGAGATGGGTACCCCGTACCAGCTTGTGGTCGAGATAGCTCGACGGATTGAGGGATACCGGATGAGGAGCAGGGAGCAGGGTCAGCACGACAAGAGGGCCAGATTTTCAGGTGATTTTAGAGGTGCTCCAGCTAGGGGCAGGGGTCAGTTTGGAGGCAGTATGCCTAGCAGGACTTTATATATGGCACCTCCACCACCTCCCCGAGGTGTCCCAGTTAGGCCCCAGTTCAGTGCCATGCCAGAGCGCTCCTATCGGCCCCCAGATATTCAGGGTTCTCCCAGTGGTTATCCCAGTCATCAGGGGTCTTCCGATCCTTATTTCAGTGCTATGCCTGAGGGCTCCCATCGCCCTCCGGCCATCTAGGATTCATCTTCAGGGCAGCGAGTAGTAGTGCCAGGGGGTTGCTTCGAGTGTGGGGACTTGGGCCACACATGGAGGTTCTGTCCCAGGTACCGGGGCAAGGCTGTGCAGCAGAGTCACCAGCCCACAGTTTCAGCACCAGTAGTTCGACCGCCTAGAGGTGGAGGTCAGGTTGGCAGGGGCCGTCCTAGAAGGGGAGGCCAGTCCGGAGGGGGTCAGTCAACTCCAGCTCGTTCTGGGGGAGCTCAGCCTTCAGGTTCTCCATCCAGGTTTTATGCCTTTCCGGCCAGATCAGATGTAATGGCCTCAGATGGCATGATCACATGTATTATCTCAGTATGTGGTAGAGAGGCTTCAGTATTACTCGATCCGGGATCCACTTATTCATATGTTTCAGCCTTATTTGCTCATTTTCTGGATGTTTCTCGAGAGTCTTTGGGATCTCTTATTTATGTGTACACTCCTGTGGGCGACTCTGTAGTGGTAGACCGGGTGTATCGGTCTTATGTGATCACCTTCTATGGGTTTGAGACCAGAGCTGACCTTTTATTGCTCGACATGGTTGATTTTGAGGTTATCCTGGGCATGGATTGGCTATCTCCTTATTATGCCGTGCTCGATTTCCATGCCAAGACAGTTACTTTGGCCATGCCTGAGTCTCCTAGGTTGGAATGGAGGGCTTCCTTAGTTAGCACATCCAGCCGGGTTATTTCGTTCTTGAAGGCTCGACATATGGTCGAGAAGGGTTGTCTAGCCTATTTGGCTTATGTGCAGGACACCACTGCCGAGTCTCCGATGATTAATTCTATGCCAGTTGTTCGAGAGTATGCTGATGTGTCCTTCGAATCTTCCGGGCATGCCTCCGGCCTGTGATATTGATTTCTGCATTAATTTATCCTCATATACTCGCCTATATCTATCCCTCCATATCGTATGGCTCTGAAAGAGTTGAAGTAGTAGCTTGAGGATTTGTTAGCTAAGAGGTTCATCAGACTGAGTGTGTCGCCGTGGGGTGCTCTAGTTCTATTTGTGAAGAAGAAGGATGGGTCTACACAGATGTGTATTGATTATCGCCAGTTGAACAAGGTTACCATTAAGAACAAGTATCCCTTGCCTCGCATCGATGATTTGTTTGACCAGTTGCAGGGTGCTCGTGTGTTTTCTAAGGTCGACTTGAGATCAGGGTATCATCAGTTGAAGATTCGGGCTTCAGATGTTCCGAAGACTGCTTTTCGTACGAGGTATGGCCATTATGAGTTCCTGGTGATGTCCTTTGGTTTGACTAACGCCCCAGCAACCTTATGGACTTGATGAATAGGGTGTTCAGGCCGTATATTGATTCCTCCGTCATTGTCTTCATTGATGACATTTTGATTTACTCCCGTAGCCTGGGGGAGCACGAGCAGCATTTGAGAGTCGTGCTTCAGACCTTGCGAGAGTAGAGGCTATATGCTAAATTCTCCAAGTTTGAGTTTTGGTTGGATTCCGTGTCATTTTTGGGGCATGTGGTATCCGGAGAGGGTATCAAGGTTGATCCTCAGAAGATCGAGGCAGTTCAGAGTTGGTCGCGTCCTACTTCAGCTACTGAGATCAGGAGCTTTTTAGGCCTAGCAGGTTATTATCGCCGATTTGTGGAGGGTTTCTCTTCTATTGCAGCTCCATTGACCAGATTGACTCAGAAGAATGCCCCGTTTTGATGGTCTGACGAGTGTGAGGCGAGCTTTTAGAAGCTTAAGACAGCATTGACCTCCACGCCAGTTCTAGTATTGCCATCCGATTCTTGGAGGTACACGGTGTATTGCGATGCTTCACGGGTTGGCTTGGGGTGCGTGTTGATGCAGGATGGGAGAGTTATTTCTTATGCTTCACGCCAGCTGAAGGTTCATGAGAAGAACTACCATGTGCACGATTTGGAGTTGGCAGCGATTGTTCATGCTCTTAAGATCTGGAGGCACTATTTGTATGGGGTGTCCCGTGAGGTGTACACCGACCACCGCAACTTGCAACACTTATTTAGACAGAAGGATCTTAATTTGAGGTAGCACAGATGGCTTGAGTTGTTGAAGGATTATGATATTACCATTCTTTATCACCTGGGCAAGGCTAATGTGGTGGCGGATGCGTTGAGCCGGAAGGCGGAGAGTATGGGTAGCTTGACTTATATTGCAGTGGAGGAGAGGCCTCTAGCCTTGGACATTCAGTCCTTGGCCAATCTCTTGGTGAGATTAGATCTTTCAAAGCCTCATCGAGTATTGGTGCATGTGATTGCTCAGTCTTTGTTATTGGGGGAGATCAAGGCCCGACATTTCTATGATCCGTGCTTGGCAGAGCATCGGGAAACAGTGGTTCAGGGTAGGGCCAAAGAGGTTACTATTTGCGAGGATGGTGTTCTGAGACTTCAGGGCCGCTTATGTGTTCCTAATGTTGATGGCCTGAGGGAGAGGATTCTAGAGGAGGCGCACAGTTCTCGATATTCTATTCACCCTGGTGCTACGAAGATGTATCGTGATTTGAAGCAACATTTATGGTGGAGGCGAATGAAGAGGGACATTGTGGAGTATGTGACTAGGTGCCTCAGTTTCCAGCAGGTTAAGTATCAGCACCAGAGGCCAGGAGGCCTACTTCAGCAGATGCCCATTCCTGAGTGGAAATGGGAGCGCATTGCTATGGACTTCGTGGTGGGATTGCCTCGGACTTCGCGGAAGGTGGATGCGGTTTGGGTCATTGTGGATAGATTGACCAAATCGGCGCAATTCATTCCATTGGCTACCACATATTCATCTGAGAGGTTGGCACCGATCTACATTCGGGAGATAGTCTAATTGTATGGTGTGCCGGTGTCCATCATATCAGATCGAGTCCCTCAGTTCAACTCGCACTTCTGGAGAGAATTGCATAATGAGATGGGCACCCAGATAGACCTCAGCACAATATTTCATCCGCAGACTGACGGTCAGTCAGAGCGTACAGTTCAGATATTGGAGGACATGCTCAGGGCATGTGTGGTTGATTTTAGGGGTCAGTGGGACTAGTTCTTGCCTTTGCCCGAGTTTGCTTATATAATAGTTATCAGTCCAGCATTGAGATGGCACCATTTGAGGCGTTGTATGGTCGGCGATGTCGTTTCCCTATCGGGTGGTTTGAGTCCGGCGAGGCTAAGTTATATGGCACCGACCTGGTGAGAGATGCCTTAGAGAGAGTGAAGTTGATTCAGGAGAGACTCCGTATAGCACAGTCCAGACAGAAGAGTTACGCGGATCAGAGGGCGCGTGATGTATCATTCATGGAGGGAGATAGAGTCCTGTTGAAAGTTTCGCCTATGAAGGGTATTATGAGGTTTGGCAAGAAGGGCAAGTTGAGCCCAAGGTTTATAGGTCCATTCAAGGTGTTGAGGCGAGTTGGGGTGGTTGCTTATGAGCTGGCCTTGCCTCCCAGCTTATCAGGAATTGACCCAGTTTTTCATGTATCCATTCTCCGGAGGCACCACGCCGACTTCTCTCATGTGGTCGATTTCAACACTATTCAGTTGGATGAGAGGTTGGGCTACGAGGAGGAGCCAGTGGCTATTGTTGATAGATAGGACTGCCAGTTGAGGTCCAAGAGAGTTTCTGCCGTAAAGGTCCGGTGGAGGGGCCAGCCAGTTGAGGAGGCGACCTGGGAGTCCGAGGAGGAAATGCGGAACAGATATCCATACTTATTCAGCCCCTCAGGTATGATTCTAGACCCGTTCGAGGACGAACGTTCGTTTAAGAGGTGGAGAATGTAACGACCCAGCCGATCGTTTTGCGTATTAGGATTTTGTTCCTTTAAATAAAACCTTCCATAGCGGCTGTTCGTGCTTTATGGCTTGAAGGAGCGAGTGGTTCGGGATTTGGGAATGGTTTGAGTGGTTTAGGAACACTTGGTTCCTTAAGGTTGGCCTATTTGGCCAAGTTTGACTTCGGTCAACATTTTGAGAAAACGACCTCGGAATCGAGTTCTGACAGCTCCATTAGCTCCGTATGATGATTTCGGACTTAGGCGTATGTTCGGATTGGGTTTCTGATGACCCGGGGGCGTTTCGGTGCCCAATATTGAAACAAGAAGTTCCTTAAGTCCATATTTTGGTTTAGGACGCGTTTTTGTGTTTTCGAGGTCCGAACGGAATTTCGGGACTGGGAATAGTTCCGTATAGTCATTTATGACTTGTCTGTAAAATTTGAAGTAATTCCGAGTAGTATAGACGCGTTCGGCGCGACGAGGTGAATTCTAGAATTTCTTAAGTTCTTAATTTGATTCAAGGGGTTTTGGAGAGTGATTTTGAGTTTTAGCGATGTTTTGAGTGTTCTGTAAGCTCGAGCGAGTCCGTCATATGATTTGGGACTTGTTGGTAAGATTTTTCAGGGGCTCGGGTGGGCTTAGGAGCCTTCCGGACCTCGCACGAGGCCAAAAACCAGAAAAAATCACTGCTGGTGCACAACAGCTGGTGTGACCGCTGGAGCGGACTTGTGCCCGTTGGTGCGCGTCCGTTGGTGTGGATGTCCCCTTCGCAGGTGCGACCCCATCGCAAGCGCGACCAATCTTCCGCAAGAGAGAAACCGCTGGTGCGGCTCACGACTCCGCAGGTGCGAGCCCGGGGTCCCAAGCCTTTTCCGCAGGGGCGACCAATTTCTTGTGGGTGCGAGACCGCACCTGCGGTCCCAAGGTCGCATGTGCGGAACCGTTTTAGGCAAACTCATTTAAATGCCAATAATTACGGGTCTTCTTCATTTTTCAACCATCTCACCTCCATTAGAGAGTCCTAGGAGCTTCAAGAACCTGCTCTTGACCCAAATTCGGCAGAGGTAAGTAATTGCTTTCATTTATCTAGTTCCATGCATGAATTAACAAGGTAAATCAATTACTAATTCTTGGAAAAACCTAGGTTTTGGGTTGTAAATGGGATTTTTGGAAAATTAGTGAATTACCCCTTTTGAGCCATTGAATTCTTAAATAAATTATATAATTTCGCTCCTTAGGCTTCGGGTAAGCTATTCCTCCAAGAATTTTCGAAATTTGAACGCGTGGGCCCGGTGTCGACATTTCAAGAATCGTCAAGAATGTTAAATTCTATGAATTCATGCTAATTCTTCTTCTTGAACCTTAAATTGATTCAATTACATCATGTTTTGCTAGTTGTGGGCCGTCAGGAGTAGTTTCGGAGTTTCGGGCGCATCTTTTGATCCGGTCCTTGGTCTGAGGAGTGCTTTTATCGAGGTGAGTCTCCTTTCTAACCTTGTGTGAGGGAAATTGTCCCTCTAGGTAACCTTGATTGCTAGGTGATCTTGTTTGGGGGCTACGTACGCACCAAGTGACGAGAGTCCGTACGTAGTGGCTATTACTGCTTCGTCTGGGTAGTTAGGACACAACATGTTCATTGTTTTTCCCTGTTGTAGCTTAAATATGTCTTGTATTCTTGTGTGATACTTTATTGTTGTCTTTGAACATCTTGATTCTTGGCTTGGTTTAAGTGTGATAAGAGTAATTACGGGATAGGATCGGGCCGTACGCCAGGACAGAGTGATGATTTACTATATTGTGAGATCAGGCCATACGCCACGGCAGAGTGATGATTGATTATATTGTGGGATCGGGCCGTACGCCACGGCAAAGTGATGAGAAATTATATTATGGGATCTAGTTACGCCACAGCGAGATTGAGATTTATAGGATGGGATCGGGCCGTACGCCACGGCGAGATTGAGATTCACAGGATGGGATCGGGCCGTACGCCACGGCAAGATTGAGATTTACAGGATGGGATCGGGCCGTACGCCATGATGAGATTGAGATTTATAGGATGGGATCGGGCCGTACGCCACAGCGAGATTGAGACTATAGGATGGAATCGGGCCTTACGCCACGGCGGATACCAATCTTGGTGGATTTTGGATTGTTATTTGATGCCTAATATCGATGTACTTGGTTATTTGTCTTACATGCCTACTGTTTTCCTTACATCTTGCTTACTTTATTACTGTTGGACCTTAGTGAGTATCGAGTCGACTTCTCGTCACTACTTCTTCGAGATTAGGCGGGATATTCACTGGGTACATATTTATGTATGTACTCATGTTGCACTTTCTTTTCTTCTGTACTTGACTGTACAGGTCCGGAGGTTGGTACGTCTTATCATCAGTCCGGTGCTAGATACTGACCGGGGTTGGTGATACTTCACGGTGAGCTGCTTTTCCTGGCGATTCCTGGCAGCACCTTGGAGTTCCCTTTTGTTATTCTCCCCGTCTATTTCATTCAGACTATGGGATTATATATATTTATGTATTCTGGTGTATTTTGATAGTTGCCCGCGACACTCATGACACTAGTTCCTGGCACACACGTGCATACATTTTGGGCTTTTGGTTTGCATTTTATACATACGCTTATCTTTTGACTCACGTATCAGATGTCTTATTTTCATGTCACCGGATAATATCATGTAAATAAATGTTTAAAACTAGTAAAAGTTGGATTAATTAATCACATGGGAAGGGTAACACTTAGTAGAATTCATGTTGGCTTGCCTAACCCTATTGTTGGGCGCCATCACGACCCGTGTGGGAAATTGGGTCGTGACACGTTGTATATGCATCACCCCTACATGTACCAAAAAATACCACTTAGAAAGAAAAATCCCCTCAAACAAGCTAGGCAAAACACTTACCTCAAATGTCATGATCCCAAATTCCCACCTTATGATATTGTGATGGAACGTAGTCTCTAAAATTAAGTAAGCTCAACAAACAAGAGAATTTAAGAAAAACAAAGACTAATAACATCAAAATAAAATTTTAAACTATCATATCAAAACCCAAGGGTACAACTGTAGCAGGTATACCTTGAAGTCTCAAGATTAGCTTGTCAAATCAATGGCGCCCGACACGAGCAAAAGTACCTGGATCTGCACAAAATTGTGAAGAACCGTAGCATGAGTACACCACAACGGTACCTAGTAAGTATCAAGTCTAACCTCGGTAGAGTAGTGACGAGGTCAGGTCAAGACACCTATTAGGACAAAAAAAACTGAACATAGTATAATATAATCTAATAATGGAAATCAAGGAAATAAATGACAACAAAGTAGTACAATAATGTAAGGCTAAAATTGGATATTACATCACTGAAGGACAATAAGATACACATATGATAAGAACAACATGTAATAAAATATAGTAAAACACAAGTAAAACTAATGAAGGAATAACAAAAAACCATTCAACCAACAAGTCTTTTTAACATATGTTGTTTTATACTTCAATACCACACGAGAGGTGGGGTGATTTTTGTTGTATCCAATTTTCACGTGCACTGGATTATAGAAGGACCTTGTTCTTCTATGCTTTTTTGCACGGCAGTTGTGGAATTAATAATGCAAAAAGTAAAGAACACAAGGATTCTTACGTGAAAAACACGTGGCTCAAAAGGTAAAAAAATCATGACCTACTTTCCAGTAGTATTTTTTCTAACATTTCAGTAATACTCTGAGCCAAACAACAATGTTTACAAAACTCTTGTAAGACTAAGGGTTACCTCTATCCATTGTAGCAACCAGCTACAGGCTGTGCGACAACATCAAGTTAACTCTAGCTTAAACAAAAATAGCTCAAGTACCTAATACAATTTTGTTATAAGAAAAATGAAAGGTACAACTAAAAAGACCTATTGAAGTAGAATAAAATATAGACAAATGAAACAGGTTCTTCTATCTGGTTCGTGTAGCTTCACGTTCGCACTCACGTCCGTACTTCTTGAAAGGCACATGAATTTAATGAAATGCCTTGTTATTTGATGTGCCGAAGAATTTCGGCACCTTTAATACCAATTGCTTAGATTTTAGCTCGTTTTAAAGGCAATTGTCTTTTATACTTATATAATTTTGATGTTTTGTAGTTCATGAAGCTTGAGGACCCAAAAACATGGAAATGGAATCAAAAAGCCGAAAAAGGACAAGAATAGGAAAAATGAGACCGCAGAGTTGAAAATGCGGACCGCAAAGCCAATATGCGGACCGTATAATGCTCAGGGGAATCACAGAGTCCAACAGTCAGTTTGGCCAAATCCAAGTGAGGAAATGCGGTCCATTATGCGTCCGCATAATAGGTTTGCGGGCCGCATAATGGATCACAAACCTCCTATAGAAGTGGTTGAGAGCATAAATGCGATGACACTTTGCGAACGCATATCAACAATGCGGACCGCATAACTTAAATGCGGTGACTTCCTGGAACCTAGGGTTTCGAAGATACGGTGTACTCGAAGAGAATGCGGACCACATATCTGTTATGCGGCAGAAATGCGGACGCATATTTGACCTGGAAGGGCATTTTTGTCCGAAATTGGCCCCGAGTTGTAGCCCACTATAAATAGATTTATTGGGATTTTGTGGGGACATCTTGTCTGGAAAAAGATCTACAATCAAAACTTTGAATAGTCCTATCTTTTGGAAGCATTGAAGTAAAGAATCTTGCACTTTTGTAAGCATTATGACATTTAATATTCTCTTCTTTTTGTATTTTAGCATGTGTAGCTAGTTTGAAATACTAAGGTTGTGGACCTTAAATGGGTGTAATGTCAATGGGTGTTTAACATTGAATAGATGTATAATGGTTGGTTGATATTTATTTACTTCTCATTCTTCATTTATTGTTAGTGGTCGCAAACATTAACAAGAACCATTATATTCTTTCTCTACTTGGAAAAGTGAGTTAGGGTTTGGTAGAAGTAAATATCAAACACTCGAGGTTTTAAACCCTTTTTAGTGGATTCTCTTAGGAATAAGTAGATATTATTTGGCATAAATTGATTACACTTAATTGAAACTCTTTTATATTTGAAAAAATCATAAAGAGAAATACTACCCAAGTATTTGAAAATATTGGGTAGTCATTTAGAAATCACTTGCATATCAAAAGGACCTTCCATTAGAAATTTATCATATTAACACCGATAGAATTAAATTTCATTGAAGGGGACATAACCTTGGTTTAGATAATCAAATTAATTACAACCTTATTTAATCATACTTGTTATTATTTCACTAAATTACAATCCAATCTATTACAATACTCTTGTTACTCTAACGGAATAGAAATACAATTTAAGTTACGATTCACACTACTCAATTAAACTTTTCACTCCTATTCCCTGTGGGATTCGACTCCAACCCCGTTGGGTTACTATATTTGACATCGATCGCTTTACATTATTTTAAGGTGTAATTTGAGCGTATCAATTTTTGGCGCCGTTGCCGGGGAATAGGATTTTGAAATTACTAACTAGTGTGCACTTTACTTTACATCCTTTCTATTCCATCACATTTTGCTTTCTTTTCTTGGTGTGATAGGTGAGAATGGCCAATTATGATGAAGATGAGGATCCCTTTGCGGACATTGAGGAATATCTTGGTGATACCAACGCTATCCTTCCTTCACGGGTTGAAGCTTCTATATTCAAAGTAGAACACGGGTTAATCCTAATGCTTAAAGCAGAAGGATTATTCAGAAACTCTATTGATGATGATCCAACACAACACCTTAGGAACTTCTTGGATGTGTGCGCCATGCATAAACAAAACAATGTAACAGACAACTCCTTGAGATTGCGAGTATTCAAATACTCATTGACTGGAGAGGCGAGAAAGTGGATTCAAAATCTACCTCTTCAATCTCTCATTTCTTTGCCCGAGCTTGTCCGTGCCTTCTTGTCCAAGTGGTTCCCTCGGAGTAAGAAGTCGGCGCTTAGAGATAAAATCTTCTTCTTCAAACAAATACCAGGAGAACACTTACAAGACGTGTGGGACCGATTCAAGTTATACTTAGTGAGGTCACCAAACCATGGTTTTCCGGATGCTATTCTGATGGAGAAGTTCTACATGGGTATGGATCCATTCTCCCAGCCCATAGCAACAAACGCAGCAGATGGATCTTTCATGGACAAATCATTCACCCGGATTACACAAATTCTGGATAAAATGGCCAAACACAATCAAGCATGGCACTCCGAAGATGTTAGTAGTGGAATTCCTTATGGTACTCCCTGTCTTACCAACATGATCAAAGAAAATCAAGAGAAAGAAAAATTGATTGCCCGTCTTGCCACCAACATTGATCTGTTAACAAAGATGTTAACGGAAAGTCAAACGAAGAAGGTAAATATTGTGGAAGACATGCAACCGATGGGAAATCAAGAGTTTGAAGAATCCAACTATGTTCATAATTCTCAAGGAGGGTATCACCAACAAAATCAATGGAGGCCAAACCCGCAAGGACAAGGCCAACAAAATTGGCATAATGACCAAGGTGGGTCGAGTCAAGGTAATTGGAGCAACAAAAATAGCAATTATGCCAACCGGAGCTCCAACCCCTATGTTCCACGGAAGGTACAATGTTACAAGGAGGGTCCTTCAAATGAATCCAAGTTAGAAGGGATTCTTGAAAAGATCTTGTAAAATTAAGAGAGAGATGATGCTACAATGAAGAACATGCCCGAAATCGTGGGGTCACATACCGCCTCTATACAAAAGTTTGAGATGAAAATGCGAGACTTGTCAAGAGAACAAAATCCCAAGCTAAAAGGTACTCTTCCAAGTGATACAATTGTCAACCCAAAGGGGAATGTGAGCGGTTCATCTTCTCATTGCATGGCTATTACGACTAGAAGCGGGAAGGTCCTTCAAGATGAGAGTGAACAAGTAGTTTAGGTAGATGATAGTGAGCAAGAAGTTGAGGCACAATTTGAAGTGTCGGTTGTTGTTGAAAGTGAGAAGCCCTCCCAAAAGGTAACAATCCAAAAAGCAAAGCATGAGGAGGTTAAGGAAAAGGTGAAGTAGACCCCAAAAGATCCTCCACCGATTCCTCGAACTACTCCTCCATTCCCTCAAAGGCATTCAAGAAGGGTAGATGATGGCAAGTTCGAGAATTTATATGATATTTTGAAGCAATCGTCGGTAAACATCCCTTTCTTGGAGGCTTTCCAAGAGATGCGGGGATTTACCAAATACTTCAAAGACTTGATGACCAAGAAGAGATCCACCAAGAATGAAGTGGTGAGCATGACTCACCAGGTTAGTACTATTATTGCCACAACAATCGTTGAGAATAAGGAAGACCCGGGAGCATTCACCATTCCATGTACTATCGGGTTGAGAGATTTTGCAAGGGTACTTTGTGATAATGGTGCTAGCATAATTTGATGCCTCTTGCTATTTACAAGCAAGCGGGATTGGGGTTTCCAAGACCTACAAGTATGAGATTGCAAATGGCCGACAGTTCAATCAAGAGACCCGTGGGTATTATTGATGATGTCTTAGTGAAAGTGGGAAAGTTCCTTCTCTCGGCTGACTTTGTTATCCTTGATTGTGCGGTTGAATAGGAAATTCCTATCATATTGGGAAGACCATTCCTTGCCACAGGAAGAGCTTTGATGGACTCAGAACGAAATGAAATCAAATTCCGAGTGAATGATGAGGAAGTCACTTTCCAAGCTAGTAAGGGTTTGATGTTGCCGAATGAATATGAAGGGATCTCGGTAATAGATGTTGTTGATGAGGTCAAGGATGCTAGTGACATGAAGATGGAGGAAGAGTACCTTGGTGATGCCTTGGCGGCAATCTTGGTAAATTTTGATGGAGAAGACATGGAGGGGTATGTAGAAGCCGTGAATGCATTAGAAGGATGTGGGTCCTACTCTTTTGCACCGAAGAAGCTCTCTCTCGACTTAGAGAATAAAGCCACTCCTCCAGCAAATCCTTCCATCATTGAGCCACCACAACTTGAGCTCAATCCAATTCCATCATATTTGAGGTACAAATTTCTTGGATCTAATGATACTTTACCCGTAATCGTTTCCTCTTTGTTGGATGATGTGCAGGTAGGAAAATTGTTGAATGTCTTGCGGGAACACCGACAAGCAATTGGATAGACAATAGCGGAAATCCGAGGGATTCCCTCCAAAATTTGTGAGCATAAAATCCAATTGGAGGAAGGAAGCAAGCCGAATGTTGAACACCAAAGGAGATTGAATCCATCGATGCAAGAGGTGGTCAAGAAAGACATAATCAAGTGGCTGGATGCCGGGGTTGTCTACCCCATTTGAGGATAGTTCATGGGTGAGTCCGGTGCAATGTGTACCAAAGAAGAGAGGCATGAAAGTAATTCACAATTAAAAGAATGAGCTTATCCCTACATGGACGGTCACCGGGTGGAGAGTATGCATGGACTATCGGAAGCTCAACAGGGCCACGTGCAAAGATCATTTCCCTATGCCTTTTATTGATCAAATGCTTGATCGGCTAGCGGGAAGATCATTCTATTGCTTCCTTGATTGGTATTCCGGCTACAACAAAATCAATATAGCATTGGAGGACCAAGAAAAGACAACATTCACTTGCCCTTATGGAAGTTTTGCTTTTAGCCGGATGCGGTTTGGTTTATGCAACACTCCGGCTACCTTTCAAAGATGCATGATGTACATATTCTCAAACATGGTGGAGGATTTCCTATAGGTTTTCATGGATGACTTTTTGGTGGTAGGTAATTCTCTTGAGCATTGTCTTGACAATCTTAGACAATTGCTCAAGCGATCTGAGGAGACCAACCTTGTGCTTAATTGGGAGAAATGGAACTTCATGGTGGACGAAGGAATTGTCTTAGGGCACAAAATTTCAAAACATGGAATAGAGGTTGATCGAGCAAAAATTGTTATCATATCCAAACTTCCTCCACCAACATCGGTAAAAGGTGTCCGAAGCTTTTTAGGGCATGCCGGATTTTTTCCGCGTTTTATCAAGGACTTCTCCAAAATTGAAAATCCTATGTGCAAGCTCCTTGAAAAAGACGCCAAGTTTGTGTTTGATGAAAAGTTCCTTAAGGAATTTGAGGAGCTTAAATAGAAGTTCACCACGACACTCATTATTGTCACACCGGATTGGTCTCTTCCATTCGAGCTCATGTGTGAGGCTAGTGGTGTAGTTATTGGAGCAGTTCTGGGTCAACGACATAACAAGGTTCTTCATCCCATTTATTATTCAAGAAATACACTCAATGGTGCGCAAGTGAACTATACTGTGACAGAGCAAGAGCTTCTTGCCATTATATATGCTTTTGAAAAGTTCCGAGCTTATTTGTTAGGGTCTAGGGTGGTGGTCTACACCGGTCATGCCGCTCTTCGCTATCTCATGGCAAAGAAAGATGCCAAACCCAGGTTAATCCGGGTGGGTACTCTTACTGCAAGAATTTGACTTTGAGGTCAATGACCGAAAGGGCACAGAAAACCAAGTGGTAAATCATCTCTCTAGGCTTGAAGAAGACGGGCGACTAAAGGAAAATCTTGACATCAATGATGCCTTCCCTGATGGGCATATTTTGGCATTGTCTTGTTCATCTACTCCTTGTTACGCCGATATTTCTAACTACTTTGTTAGTGACCTCATTTTGGATGGACTGGAAGCTTACCAAAAGAAGAAGTTTTTGAGAGAGTGTCGGAAATATTATTTGGAAGAACCATTCTTGTCCGCATTTTTGCTGATAACATAATTAGGAGGTGTGTTCTAGAAGAAGAGATGATGCCAGTTATAAAGACATGCCATGACTCACTTATTGGGGGTCATCATGGGGTTAATTGAACGGCGGCAAAGGTACTTGAATGTGTCTATTATTGACCGTCAATTTATCATGATGCCAATAAAATGGTCAAGGCTTGTGACCAATGTCAGAGGCAGAGATCAATCTCTAAAAGGCATGAAATGTCAATGCACTTTGTGATGGAGGTCGAGATCTTTGATGTGTAGGGAATTGACTTTATGGGCCCCTTAGTAAGCTCACGTGGTATGAAATACATCTTGGTGGCTGTGGACTATGTGTCCAAGTGGGTTAAAGCAATTTCCCTACCAAACAATGAGTCAAGGAGTGTAACCGCATTCTTAAAGAAAAACATATTCACACGGTTTGGCACTCCTAGAGCCATTCTTAGATATGGTGGGTCTCACTTCTGTAACAAGGCTTTTACGGGGCTACTAGAGAAATATGGCATCACGCATAAGATGGCCACACCTTATCACCTTAACAGGACCGACTGGTCAAGGAAGCTAGATGACGCATTGTGGGCATACCGCACGGCGTACAAAACCCCTATTGGCACTTCACCTTAACGGTTAGTCTTCGGCAAAGCTTGTCATCTACCCGTAGAACTGGAGCACAAAGCCATGTGGGCTTTTAAAAGGTTGAACTTGGACTAGGCTGAAGTTGTAAATTTTAGGTTAACACAACTACATGAAAAGGACGAATTCCGGTTCCATGCATATTAAAGTACAGCTGTGTACAAAGAAGGGATGAAGTTCGTCCACGACAAAAAGATCTTGAAAAGGGAGTTCAAGTCGGGTGACTTGGTTTTGCTCTTCAAAGGCAAAAATTGTTTTCGGGCAAGCTAAAATCAAAGTGGTCTGGGCCGTTCAAGGTGGTAAATGTATCCCCTTTTGGAGCTGTGGAATTAGAATCGGAGGATGGGCTCCGAACCTTCAAAGTCAATGGCCAGCGTGTCAAGCCCTACTTGGGCACATATGGAGAAAAACACTTGGTGGAACAGTTGGCTCTCAAAGATGGTCCATGACCGACCAATTAGTGAAACCAAAGAAAGGCCAACTTCGTCATGCTGCGACGTTAAATCGCACTTCATGGGAGGCAACCCATGTGTGGTAACATTTTTTTTTTTAGTTTACCCTGTAAATTTTAATTTGTTTTAGACGGATTAACTTGAGCAATATAAAGTGTGTGTTATAGAGTGCAGGTGATTCAAAAAGGTAATAAAGCAGGGTAAAATTGCGAGTAAAAGGGAAGAAAAGTCACCATGGTAAGTTTGCTACACATATACGGTCGCATTTTGACTTTGCGGACCGCATAGTGGTCGCAAACCTGGGTAGTGTGTTTAGCAAAAGTTGATGGCAGAAATGCAGCGAGGATGTGCACTTTGAAGACCGCATACTAGTTATACGATCGCATAAGTGCATCACATTGAGGAAGTTGAACCACCTGAGTTGATATCACCGCATAACACTTATGCGCTCGCATAATGTGTTATGCAATGAACTTACCCACCGCATTTTCACAGGTAAGTATATCCCTACCACCTTCGCACAATTCCACCATATGCACACTTGCACAAAAAAAAAAAAAAAAAGATAAGAAGAAAGTGGTCCGCTATCAAATGATGGAAGAAGAAACAGCTATTCAGACGGCGATAGAGCACTCGCTAGAAGACATGGTCACCAAAGCCACATCATCGACCATTCTGCCATCAGCAGGCGAGGCTGGCAGCTCACAGGCACCAGTTCCGGTGTCAGGACAATTGGAGATTCCTCCTCCATCTGTGGAGGTCACCCCTCAGGCTGAGATCTCGTGAGCCCCAGCTCCGACATCAGAGGGTGACCCCACCATCATCCTGACGTCTTCCGACTCCCATAGCGCTTAGT